>JACEFZ010016938.1:0-20589 GCA_014155875.1 Cepaea nemoralis | reverse complement strand
CCCAGTTGTTGGGGTGTTCTTGCGTGACTTTAGCAAGCATATGCTATAAATCACTATTACACTTTTCTATGATTCCCGTTGAGTGAGGGTGGTATGGTGAATTAAAACATTGTTTCACTCCTAACATTTTAGTGAAAGCTTGAGTAGATGCGGCAATGAACTGGCTTCCCCTATCTGATAGGATAGTGTCTGGAAATCCTATTCGTGAAAATATATGGAAGAAAACTTCCATTATCTCATTGGCAGTTATGTTCTTTAACGGAATCGCTTCAGACCAGTGGCTACATAAATCAATGATGGTAATAATATATTTATTCCCTCTGGTTGTTATTTGATTAAGAGGACCCACTATGTCGACAGATATTTTCTCAAAAGGTCTACTGGCTAAGTCAGTAATTTGTAATTTTGCCTGTGGGTGTTTACCCTTTTTCAATAGTTTTTGGCAGATATCACAACTTCTGCAATATTGCTTAATGTCATTGCAGAATCTGGGCCAATAAAACTGTGTTAGTAATCTTGGTCTGGTCTTAGAGTATGCCATATGCCCTGCAAGAGGTATATCATGGGCAAGATGTAAGGCTTGCTTACGGTATTCACTTGGCAACACAGTTTGCTCTGTGGTGCTGTTACCTCTGGTATAGTACCTGGTGAGGATGCAATTTTTCAAAGCAAAATGCCATCTTGCATTTTTAGTTACCTTTGGCTTTTGGCCGATCAGATTAAAATATTTTGACAATGAAGGATCAGCCTTTTGGGCTGTTACAAAATTCTCCTTCATGGTTTTAGAAGGTAGTACCACTGGGCTAAGCATTTCTATAGCCTCAGTTTGATTAATTTCATCTTGCACTCTAGCAGTAGATCTGGTTACTGCGTTCACACATTCAATGATATCAGATGGTGATGAAACATTTTGGTCAATGATTTCATGAGATCTTAGTGCTACATTAGCTACCATACATTCATTTGGTGATACAACACTTTCAATGATGACATGTGATGGTGATGATGTTATGTTCTCATCAATGCAAACAGATGTAATATCATGAGGCATATCATTCACCTCTGGTAAATTTCCAATGATAATATCACACACAGGGTTAGTTAATGCAGCGCATTTTACTTTCCTAGTGAGGAAAGGTGTCTGAATATATGCCCATGCTAATGGGTACTTTTCGATATTTCCAGAGAATGTTCTGCATGTTACGTGCCTGCCTGTATAGTCTGTAGGCATTATGAACTTTCTCTTTAAACCTATAAGTGAACTTCCGGTGTCACGAAGTACTGTAGCAGGCTTGCCATTCACATATCCCTGGTGGATGTTTATTATGCCTTTGGAATCTATTACCAAATTAGCTTCTTCATTGGCAATAGGAATGGAGTGGCCGCATGTCAAAATGCCATCTTCATAAAAGGTATTACAAACAGTACATTTATGTGCGTTAAACATGTCAAACGCCTGTGCTGAGTTCACAGGGTGATTTTCTGATTGTTCTTCATCTGACGATGAACTGTCAAATAAGGCGGCATTTGCTTTCTTGGTCATTTGCCTTCCTTTACAAGAATGACGCCAATGACCGTACGCCTTACAGATGAAACATTTTCGTGCCTTTTTGAAGGATTTACGTTCCTTATCTTGACTATTTATGATGTTCTGTAGATATGTAAGATATGCCGGATTCTTGTCACACATTTCACCTTGGTGGTGTGAAATGTTACAAAATCTACAATGATTGTATTTCTCAGAGGTAGGCTTATATGGTTTTTGCCTGTTATAGGGTTCTGATCGAGGTTTTTCATAGTTAGCAGATGCTACGAAGTTTGTATCGATAGCCTCACTAGCAAAACAATGTTTATTGGCTGTATAATAAGCCGAACCACGTCTCTCAATCTGCTCTACACTCGTACATTCATTCTTTTGCAAAAATTTTGAAAATGCTGATGGAAGGGATGAGATTACTTTATCCCTGATGATGAGATCTTCTAATTTTTGATAGTCTTTATTTATTTTGGCTGCTGAAGTCCATTTTGCAAATATGTCTCGGACTAAGGATAGGTAGTCAGAGAACGTTTGAGTAGGTTTTGGACTCAATTTGCTGAACTGTTCTCTGTAACCTGCCTCATCTAGCATAAAATGTGCCATAATTTTTGATGTTAGATAGTAGTAATCTTTTCTGAGGTCTTTGGGGATAGTCTCTATGACTTTTAGAGGCTTCCCTGACAAACTCCTCATATAAATAATGTTCCATTCAGAAACTGGGACCTGGTAGTGGTCCATTAAAGTTTCAAAATTTTGGGTGAACACTGCAATGCAGTCACCTGAGGTATAATTTCTCACAATACCTTGATACTTTTTGTACTGGTTTTCTTTCTCCAGTTTTTGAGATTTCTTAGACTCTTTGTCTATGGCAGTTTCAGTTTCAAGTTGTTTAATTTTGAGTTGTAACTCAAGCTCTTCTCGTTTACTTTGAGCTGCTATTTCTGCCTTCCTCAATTCATTATCTAACTCTGCTTGTTTTGTTTTTGCAGATAATTCTAGCTCTGCCTGTTTTGTTTTTGCAGATAGTTCTGCTTCTGCTTGCTTGGCAGCTCTTTCAGCCGCTCTTTCGTCGCGTTCGTTAGCTTTTTCCTGTACTAGGAGGTGTTCCGAGTATTTTGTTTCGCTCCACTTTGTTAACTCGTCACCAGTTAACATTAGCTTTAAACCCATCTCGATGAAGGCGTTTAATGAAGACATGATGGAAAATTTAAATGCAAATGAGTTGTCAGACACACAATATGTTACACGATGTTAGTAAAGTGCAAAATTTACAATTTTGTTTAACTTACAATTTGTGCCCAAATTTGCATCCGAAAGTATATAGAAAAAAAAATATACTCAAGTGTACTGGATGCGGTGGAGAACGGTTCAAACCGGGGCTGGGAATTGTAGGGTCGCTACTTCAAGAACAAATGACCTCTACGGGCAAGGGTTTCAGATGGCACAGAAAACCTGCTTTCTTTTGGGAGGAAATAAATTAGAATCTACCTTATGTGGTGTGTATGCTTGTCGCTAAGTTTTAATTAGGTTTGTATGGCGTTAAGTGTAATTGTAGGTCGTAATGTCGTCGGTTAACAATTTTTTCAAGATCACAAGTCACTTTCTTTCCGAAACTTTCTGCTTTCCACAACTAACTTCAAAAATACAATCTAAATATATCTCAACACTCTACAACAATGATGACACATCACTTACATCAAGATGACATTCAGTAAGGACATAGACATCAAGTTTACAAGATGGCGACAAGGTCAAAATGGCGACAAGTTACACAATCACTGATGTTTTACACGTATACAAGTTCAAACACCATAATAATATACGAGGATGAGTCTTCGACGTTTAAACAATGTAATAATATACGAGGACGAGCTTTCACGATAACACATTCAAATGTATGTAATTTACGTTCACATCTAGGTTCAACTCTTAACTAAATTAAAGTCGGACGAACACCTCTACGCTCAAACAATCTAATACTATGTAAGGACGAGCCTTCACGTTTAAATACTATAAGCGGACGAGCCCCCACGTTCACACATGTCAGGGTCTTAAACCTGGCTCGTTATACCTAACACGTGTGAGACAAGTACAAGTACAACATGATTGGACTTGACACACAACGACACTAAGTTCCAGGGATTTATTTACAAGTCACATGCAATACGATCTAGATTGGCATGTGATGATCATTACAATACATATACAATACATTAATACACTTACAGACAAAACCTTCAGCTTTACAGTCTATCTCACAAGATATACAAGCACTCGACTTTCGGGCATAGAACTACACAAAGCCTTTCTCAACCCACACGTCCTGTCCTGTCCGAGTACCCAAGCTGTCTGTCTGTTTCTCGCACAGCGCGTTCCCTCTGTGGATTGGCTTCACGAGGACTGCGTGCGTCTTGCTTTGTCCTTGCCTGACCGCTGGCTATCACGTCAGCCAGCAACCTGCGGGCAGGTAACTAGTATTCGCCTGGCGGGCGTAACGATGTTACTGCATCCCGGTTGGGGACTATTCGCCTGGCGGGCGTAACGATGTTCCTGCATCTCGGTTGGAGACATTCGAGATTCTGACAACCAGCTCTGTTCTTCTTGGCATTTTGCCATCTCCTTACAGCACTACGCTTATCCACCCAAGCCTTCTCCACCTCGAAACTCCACCACGGTGGCTGCTCCCAGCTTTTTTTCCTGCCCTGAAACGTTCTGCGCTTGTCACGTCTTATTTTACTCACCACATCTTGCCCTGTACTGTCATACTGGAACGTCTTTACCTTTAGCTTGTGCTGCCTGGTTCTGCCTTTCTCCACCAATATGCTGCAAGGGTGGTGGTCGCTGCCATGGTGTCCTAGGACACTTCATCTACACACTGTAGTGAGTGAAGGTGAAACTAGCGCCAGATCAATAGCACTGTCCTCATCGCCTGGACGGCTTGCTGTCCTGGGGACACAGCCACTGTTGATACAAACCAGGTCGATGGTTTCCAGTGCAGTCTCGAGCTCCTCCCCTTGTGTATTGGAGGAAGTGTTCCCCCATGATCTGCCTTTAGCGTTGAAGTCACCACAGAAAATAACATTTCTCTCGTGGCCTAATATGCCACTTAAGCACTGCCACTTCTGGGCGTCCATACTCGCATTGCGGGCATAAACATTAACCAACACGAATGGTATACTGGAATGAACTCTCAACGCCTGTATTTGTATATCGTCACTTTCCCAACTGGACATGTCTAGCTCTGACGCCACCATGCTGTCACGAACGAGAATCGCCGTTCCCAGATGTCGTCTGTTGTAGAAACATTTGAAGCCGGCAATTCGGAGTAGCTGATCGCCCAGTCTCGTCTCCTGGAGTGCTACAATGTCGTTCCTGTAAACTAGGGTTTCTAAAATTGAGCCCCGTTGTTTTACACTGGCACAGTTCCAGTATAGAATACGGATGTTCCTGAGTCCTAGACGGTGACACTTGAGTCTAAAACGTCTCAAACCACCGCGCTTACCTTGCTTCTTTGTCCCTGCGCGGCTACCACGCCGCTTCGTTATGTTGACTGCTGACCGCACGGAAAAAACACGTTCTTCCGCCATGTTGAAAAAACGTAAACACAGACTGCTGAGAACCACACACGCTGCTGAAAATTCACTCAAGGATGGCTTCACTCGATGCACGAACTCCGTAGCACCCGCGCAGATCTTGAGTAGAAACTCCTGGTTTTACATCCTGGCACACCAATTACACGCAAGAGATGAATAAATCCATCCCCTACGCGAAAAAGTTAACGAACACAAAACAACACGACCGTCCGTCGCCATCTTGAAACCGGAAATTGTATTGTAATGTATTGTATTGTATTGTATTGTATTGTATTGTATTGTGTTGTATTGTGTTGTATTGTATTGTATTGTATTATAGTACATTACATTACATTACATCACATTGTATTGTATTGCATTGTATTGTATTGTATTGTATTGTATTGTGTTGTATTGTGTTGTATTGTATTGTATTGTATTATAGTACATTACATTACATCACATTGTATTGTATTGCATTGTATTGTATTGTATTGTATTGTATTGTATTGTATTGTAATGTAATGTATTGCATTGTATTGTATTGTATTGTAATGTATTGCATTATATTGTATTGTATTGTTGGAAAAAGAAAAACGTTGTCACTAGCAGGATACAAAAAAGTTTGTTGCATATCCTGTACAGGATATAGCAGTCAACCCCAGTATTATTTGGCTGTTCGTGATTCCTGTGCAAGTTTACGTTCAGCAGTTTGCCATTGATTTCAGAACGAACGGCACCCATATCATTTTATTTTTAAAAAAATACACCGTAAAACTGTCTGCTGCCAAATCGCCCACTGCTGTGTTTCGAAAGCATTATGCTGGATTACGAACTTTGTTTGTAACACCTTCGCAGCGGAGCCGGCATATAGCAGGATTTGGTGGTGCAAAATGCTATTTCTTTACTTAACTTATATGCGTCCCGAACAGCACCTGTGAATGTAGTTCTTATGCTGCGTCTGAAGGCTTCAAAGGGTCTCTACTAACGGCCTTTCTAGATATTAGTTACGCTTCGATGAATTTTCTATCGCCTTCTTTAGACTTTCGTATACACGACATAGTATTTTTTTTTTATTGTTGCGTATCCTTTACGGGACGTTGCAGTCAAAACCAGCATTTTTCAGCTGCTGTTGATGTACTAGGCAAGTGTTACGTTCAGTAGTTTGCCATTGCTTTCTGAACGACCGGCTCCCATACCAGCACGTTATAACACAACGCGATACGGTCTGCTGCACAAATCGGTCGCAGCTGAGCTTCGAACGCCTGGTACCCGGCTCACGAACCGCGTTTGCAAGCCTTTAGCCACGAAGCTGGCGCAATTTTGCACAGGATACTGATCAATGTATTACGCTATCCAATATAACTGTAAATATAGTGTGCATTTTTAATGACTGTGAGGTGTTTGAAAATATTGCCGTTCCAAGTTTTGTGTTTACCTTTTATGTTGCATGAACTCCACAGAGAGTCCATTCATCCATAATGTGCCATGCCGGAAAGCGTGGGCGGTCATGTTTTACCATCTCACTCGATCACCAAAGTCGTGGATCAGCTCACTGTTCCTTCTCCACCATGCCATGTGGCCAAGCCATCCAGGTATGTACTTCTCGATTGTTCCTTTGGTCTCTTCCCTTCGATCGTGCCAGTTGTCACAAAACTCCCGAATTAATTTCTTCTCATAACATGCCCAACAAATTTTGACTGTCTACGTCTAATGTCTCTAATCAGTTTACGATCTTCATTTGTTTCTTGAAGGACTTGTTTATTGGTTTTTCTGTTTGTCCATGGTAATCTTTGCATTTTCCTCAGAAACCACATTTCCACAGCCATCAGATGTTTTTTTTTTTCAGCTTGTCTGCTTATTGTCTACGCTTCCCATCCATACAAAAGAACAACACCTATGAAGCACTTCAAAACTCTTTTTCTCGTTTCAATTGATATCTTTTTATTGGTCAGTATGTCTTTCATCTTGCAAAAGACTACCTTCGCAATGGAAATTCTTGTTCTAATTTCTTCAAGGCATCTCCCATCAGATGTTATGACTTTTCCGAGATAACTGTACCGATTCACTTGTTTAAGAATATGCCCCTTTACTTGTATATTACATTGTGGTATTTCCTTCTTCCTAGTGACGACCATAATCTGTGTCTTCTTACAATTCAATTCTAACCCTAGTTGTTCACTGTGTGCAACAACCGCATCTACTAAATGTTGCAGGTCCTGTTCATTGTCTGCAATCAAGACTGTATCATCTGCATATCTAATGTTATTGATGCATCGTCCCCCAATGTTGATTCCTTCCATATCTTCTATGTGTCTGAAAATATTTTCACTGTACAGGGAAAAAAGATCTGGAGACATTACACATCCCTGTCTCACACCTCTCTTAATAGGCTGATATTGACCCACTTCATTATCAATTCTAATGGCAGCTTGTTGTTTCCAGTATATGTTTTTTTTTTACAGGTCTGAGGTATTTTCCCCATCAACTTGTAGATCTTCATGCATCCTTATCATGTCGACATGTCTCACTTTATCGAAAGCCTTTGTGTAGTCAATAAAGCAAAGGTGTAGATCTTTGTTTACTTCCATAGAACGTTCAATTACTGTTCTCAGTAATTACACAGTATTTACTGTACCCTTGCCTTCTCCAAACCCACATAGCTCTTCTCCTATTTCAGGTTGTATTTTCTTCCTAACTCTTTGCATGATAATTCTTAGCAAAATCTTCGTGATGTGACTCATTATACTAATTTTTCGATGTTAATCTCATTCCAAGGCTCTTGATTAATTTGGAATTGCAATAAATACAGAGTTACATAATTCATGAGGTATATTTCCAATATCATATATTATATTTAGCAGTCAGGTAATTTTATCTATTCCATAATCATCTAAAGCATTAATCATTTCTGTTATGATGCTGTCTGAACCGGGGGTCTTGCCATATTTCATATGGTTAAGATCATTCCGAACCTCCATCTTCAAAATTGATGGTTCTTCATTATAATTTTGAATATCATACTGTTCTTTTCTGTTATCATCACAAAGGTTTTCCACATAATAAGAAACCACACATGTAAAATCTGATCTTTTTCTATTATGATTTTTCCATCTTTAGGCAGCCAGCTGATGTACGTATTCTTTGATTAGTAAGCTCCTGAATTCTTTTGTGCATTTATATGTTTACTGTTGTGATATTTTCAATTTCTATGCAATTTTTCTCGAGCCATACTTCTTTTGCCTCCTTAATAATATTATGATTTTTCTGTGAATTTCTTTATATTTGGCAGGATTATGTTTGTTCTATCTTCTTGTTTCCATTAGTTGTAAATGTTTACACTCATCCTTGTCTTACGACCCACTTTCTTCAATTTTGGAACAGTTTTTTCTGCAGCACAACTGATTGAATTCTTCAGCATTTCCCATTGATCATCCACATCTTGAAATAGGATCTCTAGATCGGACAGTATATCAAATGTGTTCTTTACTTCTATATTAAAATTAACTTGTATTTCTTTGTCAGTTTTCAATTTCCACAAATCATATTTAGGGTTTCCTGTTGTATACTTGACTTTCTTTAACTTTACCCTCAATGTGGCTGTGATTAATCTGTTATAACTGTAACAGTCTGCATTGGTAACTGTTTTTACGACTGTTAACGCATTTTGAAACCTTCTGCTAATCATGATGTAATCTATCTGGGTTTTATATCTGTCGATCAGTCCGTCGATATTCCCCTTCGGCTGTCCGTCTGTCTGTCTCTTTTTGTTTATCTGCTTGTTTGGTAGCCCCATCCTGTTTACTTCAGTGAGTCAATATTTTCATCCACGCATCTAGCTTCATGTCCACAGCTATGCATTTCTGCTTGCCTTTATACTTGAAACCTTGCGTGCATGTCTTTTTATTTGCTTATATGTTCTTGACTTTGCCTTACATATCTATTTATCTGTGTATGCACAAAGCTGTGCCTAGATGCCTGTTTATCTGTGTATGTTCATATCTTTGTCTGCATACCTATTTATGTGTGTATGTTCATAGCTTTGTCTTCATTTCTGTTTCTCTTCCAGTACTTCCATGGCTTTGTCTATATGCCTTTTTATCTGCCTGTACACAATTACACTTGCAATTCCCGTGGCTTATTTAAATCGAGATTCCGACACGTTTGCGTACAAAAATAGAAGGATTTTTGTTTGCTCTTATTAGAGAATAAATTGCAATCGCTGAACGGAAACAACGGACAAACAAAAGATCACTTCCACGAGAATGGCTTCTTAATTAAGCTGGACTCATTTCGTTCACAATCAATCGAATGTAATTTTACTGTTGGCCAACAGGCTTGAAACGTATTTGCCAACTGAAAGAACATCAATTTGTCAGACAATGCTTTTAAAAATCCATTCCCATCAATATTTTTTTTTTTTATGTGGGAGAATAAAATGTTTCTTTATTTGTCTTTTTGTTGATGTTTTGCAGAAGCCGTTAACATGTTGAAATAGTCTGTACAAGGGGAACCAACATGTGGTGATTAGTCTCTCCTAACTTATTAAATCTGAATGTGCTAGCAGGCACGTTGAAGTAACGTTAGAATGGTACGTTGACAAGGGCATGAGCACGTCAGATGAAGGTTCGATTCCGACACTCGCCACTTGCCACGTGAGGGAAATACTGGCCATCTATTCCTTCGTGCACTCAGCCCTCAATCACTCAGTTTCATTTTCGTGCCTGGGCATGCGCGTGTACAAGGAAATGAGCAAGAGGACAGGCTTGCGGTTTAGGATACTGTGGAGCACGGAAGAGCTATGGACCAAGCTGATTTAATGAGTGCTCTGGGAACCAAGTGATGACTGTGAATCTACAACCATGGTCAGACTGCGAGAACAGAAAGTTTAAAAAGGTGTGGCCAGGCAAGAACACTATGCAGGAAGTCAAAGATGATTAATAAACCAACACAGAACTGGTATTGTGAGCTGCTACACGCTGCGAGATTGACTGAGTTCCAATTCCAATTCTAATTTTCAAAACAAAATTTCCAAATTCGGCCTCGTTCAACCTGCGTCTTTCAGCTGTGGTTATTGTTGAGGTCCGTGGTTTTTGTGGGTTCATTCACTCTAATTCTTGTCTTGTGCGCTCTTACGAGTTAGTCCTGATCCAGACTGGTTATGTTTGTTAGTATCTGTGACGTCTTCTGGGGGATCGGTAGGCGGATGTCCTTTGTGCCCGTCTCTTATTAAGGTTTTCTTGTTGCTGCAGGTTCCTGGCTCGTCTGGCTTGACTAGCTGCAGTCCTTAGAGGGACCCGTCTCCTCTGGTGGTGTCTATTGTTGGTGAAGGCTGCTGGTTCGTCTGGCTTGACTGGTTGCAGTCTTTGAAAGGACTTTTTATTTGTTGTTGTTTTTTGCCTCCTTTTTTTGTGTGTATTTTCTGTAGCAGCTTCTCGACGGATTCATTTTCTTATTTGCGCAATATCTCTTTCCTCTCCCTGTTGATTCTTTCGCGCCTCTTGTCCATTTCGAGGTCTCTACTTTCTTTTTTTCCTGTTGAATTCTGCTAGCTCGAGTTCATTCATTCTACCTAACTCTAGGATCTCCTCCCAGGTCATTGGAATAGGGTAATCTGTGCCGCCGTCACTCTCCTACCCTATCATTTCTCCAGTGGTCTCGCGGTATATCGTTTCTGCTTGGATTTCCCGTGGTACTGGTAACGTCTCAGCCTTTTAGTTGGGTTTCATCTTGCGACTGTTCTGAGATCGTTTCCTTGGCTTCAGCTGGTTTGCTTTGGGTTACTTCTCATTTTAGCATTTCTCTCTCCGCTTTGATGTCCCGTAGAATCTCTTAATTCTTCTTTGCCGTCTGTGCCATTTGTTCCACTTCTTGCTTGATGTTTCGCTGTATCTCCTGTATTTCAGTCAGCAGCTTTTCATTGTCGCTGGTCGGTGCCGGTGTTTGGAGTAGCTTGATTTGCTTCTTTAGCTCATCTATCTGGTTTTGCAGTTGAGCTTTTTCCGCTTGTGAGATGCGTGTGGGTGTCTCGCACCTCCGCCTTGCTTCGTTGTATGGTGTCTTTGTGTTGATGGCAAACGAGGCAGTTGGCGCACTTTCTTTTGTTGTTGGGTGGTCAGAAGATCGTGTCCAGCTTGGCCAGCGGACTCTCATTGAAAGCGTGGTGATCGGCGCAGTACCGGCAGATTTCCGTCCTGCTGCGGCATGCTGCTCTGCTGTGGCCGGCCCTCTGACATCTTTGGGTATTGGGTGATCCTTGGGATGAATCTCTCTGTCTGCTGCGTTCTCTTGTTGATTGAAACTGTGGTCGGCATCTCGCTGCCCCCTGTCGTCACCACTGTCAAGGTTGTAGGTATTTTGGAGTAGTGAGGAGCACTTCAAGAATCGTATGTTAAGATTTTCTTCTCGTAGCTGCTTTAGGATTTCTTCGTCTGATAGCTCCACTTGGATACGCTTGAACACCAACTTGCTTGTCGGTGAATTGGTGTCTTCGACTCTGGTGTCTTTCTCCTCCCTCTGCTTCTCAGTAGGTTTGGCTCTTGTTTATGGTGGGTTGTCGTCGTCCTTCCTCGGGTAGCTTTGTTAGAGGTTGCTTGAGGTTCTTGTTGTCTGCTGCAGCTCTCCGGCAGGCTCTCCACGTTGTTCTTCTTGTCGGCTCCCACGCTGCACATCTTGGATACCGCGTGTTTCTTTAGGTTCTTTCAGCGTGTCATTTTCCCCCGTATCAGGCTGCTTGACTTGTTCAGGCGACTTGTCTTGATAGCGCTCTCAGTGCGAATGACGGACTGAGGATGGGATCCTAGCACTTATAGACTGAATGGTTCGATGTGTATTGAGGATGAGCTGTCGATTTACTAACTAACGCAGGCCTAAACATGTGATGGTCTTAACCCTTCACATAACCATAGCAAGTTTCTGCTACAGGAATTCTTTTGTTTTGTTTTATGCCGTTCGGTCTTTGAAGAGGTTTGAAACTCGTCCCAGATGTACCATACTCAGCGAAGAGTGGCTCTATTAGTTAATAATCTGCAAGTCGAGATTCTTCTTCTTCTCATAGTCCATGCCGTGTGGCTTTGGTGATCATGTATGTCCACAGCTTTATGTCAAGTGTACTGCCAATCTTCTTTTGTCAATGCCGTGTGGCGTTCGATGATCACGTCTAGCCACAGCTTAAAGTGTATTGGCAAACTTTTCTGAACTGCGCCCGTAACCCTTCGGCACAGAGCCGCAAGATCTTCCCACATCTTCAGGTTTCATTATATACATACAATCCTTTTCTGTTCTCTGTTTTGTATCAGTGTCAGCGTATAGGCAGTCGCCGTGGCGAGGGAACTAATACACTTGTGCTTGAAATTCGATGCGCTGATGGGGGTTTGGGAGAGGGTGGGGGTTTGGGAGAGGGTGGGGGTTTGGGAGAGGGTGGTTCCTTACACCGGTAAGTTGGACTTCAACATTGCCTGTTCGTTAAGAAAGCAATGGCAAACAACTAAACGTAAAGTTGCCTAGGGAATCAGCCAGAGGTTGGGAGGGGGGGGGGGGGGGTTGATCGCAACCTCCTGCAAATGACATGCACCATTTCATAATATAAAGAAATTGTTTTCACAGTTTGGTATCCCAGTTTGTTTTCCCAGTTTGTTTTCCCTATTTGTTTTATCCGCGTGTTGTTTCTGTTTGGTTTCTCAGTTTGTTTTCCCTGTTTGTTTTCCTGTTTGTTTTCCCTGCTTGTTTTCCATGTTTGTTTTCCCTGGTTGTTTTCCCTGTTTGAGTTCCCTGTTTGGTTTCCCTGTTTGTTTTCCCTGCTTGTTTTCCCGTTTGTTTCCCCTGTTTGTTTTCGCTGTTTGTTTACCCTGGCTGTTTTACCTGCTTCATTTCAGACATATGTCTTAGTGACAACTGGCAAGATTAAGGGGAAGAAAACACGGGGAAGGCAGAGAAGTAAATATCTGGATGGTTCGGCAAAATGGTATGGTTAAAACACGAACACATAGCTGATTCACGACTCTGATAATTGGGTGAGATGGCGAATCATGACACATGATGATGATGCTGATGATGATGATGATGATGATGATGATGATGATGATGATGATGATGATGATGATATGCCATTCATTCTAGCCATGTGTGATAGAAGTCTATCAAAATAAAATTACATAGATAATGAGTGAAATGGAATTGATACGAACAAAACAGGCAGAGTAACTGATAAGCTACAAAAACAAGACCACTTTGATGTTCCTAGCTAGAGCGTAAAGCAAGCGTCACTCACGGCAGACATTAATTAAGTCTTGAAGTTATTTTGGGATTAATTTACTTCTGCGCTTGTTCATCCAGGGATCTGAGTGGAGCAATGACATCAATTAACTTAATTCCCAACCTTTAGTTCATAAAGGGACATTCCTCTATACGAATAGCCCCACGAGCTAATTAATGAATCACAGAATATACCATTTACGTTTTCTACAAATCTATCAAAGTTTGATGTAAGCCCTACAATTTGACGTCTGTTCTGGTATGTTTTTAAATGTTTTTATTACATGGTAATGTTACGACTTTCGTTATTTCTTTTTTTTTTTTTTTATTTACTTATTTAAAAAAAAATTTTTTTTTATTAGTGCGGTGAGGTCATTGTAATCAGTAGAAATGTCTAGTAAGCCTTTCTTACCCATCTTTTCTATTGTCTTGTCAGTGTCAATTACTTACTGTTCATTGAGCATTATTAAAGTCCATACCGTATGGCGTTGGTGATCATGTATGTCGACATCCCTCCTTTTCGAGTGCTGCCAATAATTTCTGATACTGATGTACCTCCGTGATGCTAAACTGTCCAACACCTTCTCGTTTGGTTTTCACCCTGTCTCTCTTCTCCTCCATCTTTCCCGTCGTGACGGCATACTCCGTCTTTCCCCTTCTCATGACATGCTCAAACAATGTGGACTGTCTTCTTCTAAGAGGTTAACCAGCTCTCTTTGTGAGTTAACCTCTTTCAAGATATAATCAATTGAGGAATCCTTAGAAGCCACTACGACAGTTCATAAATAATACACATGTATTGTTCCATAGAACAGGATTGCTCAATATAGCTCTGTAGCGGCCTTTGCCTCGTCTGGATTGATAAATAAAATTGCAGAGAATACGCTCGATCTTGTGAAAGGTTGCCTGTGATTGGGCTATTCTACATTTGACCTCCTTAATGCTTCTTCCATTTGCGGTTATTAAAGTAAATAAACAGTTATGGAGCATTGGGCAATGCTTCTATGGTAAACAGTTACATAACAACAGATAACGGTTGTCCTTTAACAGATACTGCATTGGTGCTGTAAAATGATAGTTCTTTGCATATTTTAGGTCATGATATAAGAAGTGGGTTGCTTATTATTTTATCTACAATTAGTGAATGTTATATTGCAGCTTGGAGCCGGGGTGCTCCGATGGCTAACACGCTAGCCTTCTGGCCTGATGGTCGTGTGTTTGAAACCTCATCGAGGTGCGGATTTCAATGTGGCTTGGGCTTCTTGGTAGACTCAGACTTAAATGGTAACAGAAAATGTAGTGAGCATTGACAGCCACCGGCGTGATATCGAAGAGATTGTAAACAAGTGATGATCTATCTTACATATGTGGGGGGAGGGGTGTATCACCATGTGAGAGAAGTAGATATAAGTGAAGATATGTATAATAATAAAATTTTATAATTTTATGTTTATCTTAAGATCAATTTGTTTTGACCTGAGGAAGATTATTATAACCACAACGTCAATCCGTTGAGTCGTAGTATACTTATTTTTAGTTTATTACTTTGTGTGTGTATGTGGGGGGGGGGGGGGGGGGGGGGGGGGGCTCGTGGTTATCATCATTCATTTTCCCCCTGCGTTTGCAATAGTGGGTTCGTTGTAAGGTATGTACATTGTGTCTCTGCCATGTTTTCGCAGGAGTTAGACGTACCAATGTTTTTTCCTATCACCGTATACCCAATACAACCCATGGCACGGAAATGGCAGCATTAATTTACATAGTTTAAAGTGGCTGATGCCATTCCTTATACTCAATGGCAAACTATTGGCAAATATTGCTTTCGGGACATCAGAGACGCCGTGGTTAGTGCACTGACACACTGAAGCAAGCAGCTTACGAATTTGTGTGTGTGTGTGGGGGGGGGGGGTGTGGAGGAGGTGGGTCGAAAAGACACGGTGGGGACATGAACCGACTGACTGACAGACGTATCTACGGACAGATATATGGACGGATAGATGGAGAGAACCTTACTCCCAAACGATCATAAATTGTGCACGTAGGCCCATATTTGGCTCTCCCAACCACCCATCTCTCGGAAAGCAGATTGTCCGTCGTGGGTTCATTCCTTACACCGGTCAGCTAGACTTCAGCGTCGATGTCTTGTGCAGAAAGCAATGGCAAACTACTGAACGTACAATTGCCTTGAAACTCAAGCTGGGGTTGATTGCAGTGTCCTCTAAAGGATACGCACCTCCCCCCCCCCCACCCCACCCCCAACTCCGCACTCCTGTCCATTGTTTACATGGTCGGCCTCTTCTTCCGGTTCCATGTGGTTAGTTCATCATTGCGCTGGTTAAATCCCATAAGCCTAGGTCTTCTTTAAACAGAGCGGCCAGCCGAAAGAGTCCCTACGAACTCCGTAGCTCCAGTGTCGATTCCTAGTGGTCTCGGAGCAAACTTCAGTGAGAAGTGAAACTGGTAAGCTTTACTATAGTCCATTACTTTTGTCTGCCCCAATATAAAATTCCATATCTCAGTAATCAGCTGAGAGAAAATGATGAGATTTAGCATATAACCTTATCATGATGTCAACCCTACAAAAAAAATTTTGTTCTGGAGATTGTACAGCAGATTTCAAAGTTTGTTTATATGCGGTATATAATTTACGGGACAGAGAATGAAGTGCACAATATTAGAAGTATTACGTCTTCATGAGGAAACATGCGTGTCAATAGTAAATTTTCACAGTTGTTCACGGGATTAGGCCTTACGAAAAAGAGCATTGAGAAGTGAAACGGGGATGTATTCAGTGGTGTTGCAGTATCTTCAGAGGTGTTTCATTAATGTCGGTCCTTTCATATAAGGCTTCACGTTTAGAAAGTACAAGGTAGGTAGAAATATCATTGCGAGCAAACGCATTTAGGAGCCCACGAGAAGCAGATACCTACGTGAAATAAGGGAAATGCGCAAATATAAAATTATGATCATTAATGTATTTGGATGAAACCTGGATCAATGCGCACAACACAAGTGAAAAGGAAGTGCAATGAGTGGACGGAGAAGATAACGCGATATGTGCCCAGTAGTAAAGGACAGCGTTTCGTCATAGCCCCTAGCTTGGTAGTACTCAAAATGGTTACTACAGAATGCTGGACTCGTATCAAAGCATACAGACAATCGGGTATATCATATTGAGATGAATGGCAATGTATTTAGCGATTGGCCGAGAATACAGTGCTTTCTATCCCTAGATAGACGTTTGTTTTCTAATTATGGACAATGCATCATATCACAATGTAGTTGCCCAAGAAGACAAACTACCTACGGCATTGATGCATGACAAGGCAGACGTGGTTGCGGCCTTGTGGGAGCACGTGTACACCTCGGAGGAGCAATTAGATCACCATAGTTTGGCAAGAATGAGGCACCGAGGAGTGACAAGGGTATCTAGCCGAGGCTCGACGCTCAGAGGAAAGGCGAGACGGACATATAATCAGGTTGCTACTGGAATTATTGGTGTTGGAACTCTTCGCTGACTGCCGAGGATGGAGACGGAGCGCTTATGGGAATTACCCGAATGCTGTGATGTCGGTTTCTAAATCGACCAATCAATCAATCTATTCAAATTGTCTGACGTCAAGATACTAACTCAGACCGCGCTATTAAAAATTGATAAAAGTTGCTGGAAAAAATGTGAGGACCATGTGTTGAAAGAGGAAGATGACTATTGGATAAAGGATGGATTGAATTTTATGCAACCGATAGCAGTCATCAACCTACTGGAATCGTCCGACACAGATTAAGATCTGGGCAGATCGCAGACTTAATCCACATGCACACCTACTGGGATATTTTACTCCACATATTCAGAAGAATTGCAGGCCCTAAACATTACTTCACGTATTAATTCACTTGTTTAAGAATATTCCCATGTAATTGTATATTACATTGTGGTGTCTTCTTCTTCTTAGTAACGACCATAATGTGTGTCTTCTTACAATTTAATTATTACCCAAGCTGTTCACGGTGTGCAAGAATCGCAGCTACTAATTGTTGCAGATCCTGCTCATTGTCTGCACTCAATACTGCATCATCAACATATCCAATGTTATTGGTGTTGTCTCCCCCAGTGATGATTCCTTTCATAGGCGTTGAGACTAAAGCATTCACCAGGTCACAAACAAAAAACATACAATTATACAACGACATGAAAAATTATACACTATTATTTATATACATAAAGGTTACTCAAATGTTTCTTAACAGCACCGCACCCTTGAACCGAATGATGGAGTTCGAAGAAGAACGGACGACCTTCGTGGCGTGAGGCAATCGATTTGACCACTTGGCCACGGAGGTCCCCTCCACCAACCTCAATTGTTTATATGAATATTTATGCCTCAGCAGGTGCGATTACGAAATTGACTGGAAACTGCGCTGATAATGTCATGAACGCTTTTAAGCGGGTTCGACCTTAGACTGGTCGCCTGCTGAAGTGAAGGAAAAACTTGAGACCTATGTCTGCGTGCATTCAGACATAACAAATGTGATGAGCTATCACATCATAATATGTCTGGTTTAATGTAAATTAGTAGCTCTTCATACAAAAACAACACATGAATCGAAAATGACCAAACTATCTTAAATATATTACATCATCATGTGTCATGCCAACTTGCATCAGTTGTGCCTCTCCATATCCGTCCGTTCGTTATATCAACTCATATAATGTTGTTTTGCACTCTCATGATGCAAGACTGCACAGAATGTGACCTAGTATAGCTGAAACCTCCCGCTAGTTACGTCCGCCCCGCGGAAAAACCTCACGTACGCAGAATAGAAACGACTGTGAAGGCTGGAATCAAGATTAATAGCCAAGATAGCGAGTGACTGGGGTGAATATTGCACGGTGGCCTGTGGGCGGCGCAGCAGCGGAATTGTGTTCTGGGTTTTCTTTCATGCACGTAACCGGATAACGGTCAAAATTTTGCAATAGCGGTTCTCAGTCTTCACCGGAAAGAAGGATTATGACGGATTTTAACCGATAATATAAGAGAATGGAGGTAGAATAACGTTTTACAGATTTAAGGGCATATTTAGGGCCATACGACGCGTTGATTAGCAAGAAATGGGTAACAAAAGTGATATCAAAGATAAAGCAGACACCAAAATGTGAAATGGAAATAGAAGGGAAAATTCTTAACCAAGTGGATAATTTTAAATACATAGGAGAAGTTATAACATCAGATGGAAGATGCACAACAGAGATTAAGAGCAAAATAGGGCAAGCCAAAGCTACATTTGAGAAAATGAAGAGGATCTGAAGCAATAAGTCACTATCATTAAATGTAAGAAACAGAGTGCTGAATTGCAATATAAAACCTGTTTTACTGTATGGCAGTGAGTCTTGGAATGTAAATGAACAAATTGGGAAAAACTTGGAAGTAACAGAGATGTGGTTCCTGAGACGAATGTTGCGAATTCCTTGGTCTGCCAAAGTAAATAATAAGGATTTCCTGAAAGAGGCTAATGAAACTAGAAAATTACATACAACAATAAGAAAGAGACAACGCCGAATGCCTCGTGCAATGAAGGTTAATGGTTCATTCCCGGCATCGTCATTCGGTTCAATATTGCCATTTTCTAGAAGATTCACGACGATCGTCGCTGGAGCTATGAATGTTATTGCTCCGAGCGACGCTTTCGGCAGGCCGAACTGCAGAAAGAGACCTAGCCATGTGGGTATAGTTCTTTGCTTAATGTAACAAGTGAAATTAGAGCCTGCCGTAAATGGTTCATGCAGAATTCAAACATGGCTAGTGGAGACAATCACAATTTATTGGACACGTTATGAGAAGAAAAAAACTGGAGAACTTGGTGACAAATGGCAAGATTTGGAGGAAAAGACCAAGGAGAAGGCGGAGAAGTAAATACCTGGATGGCTTGGTCACGTGGTATGGTTGAGACAAGAACACAGAGCTGATCAACTACTCTAATGATCGCGTGAGATGGCGAAACATGACCGCCCACGCTTATCGGCATGGTGCAAAATGATGATGAGCTAAACAAAACAAAAAATATTATGGTAAAGACATTGAGTGTTTTTTTCGGGCTAGGACAGTGGTTCTCAACCTTTTTTGGCCCGTGCCCTCCTTCATCATATTTTCAGAACGTCATTCACCCCCCCCCCCCCCCCTTCATATTTCCTACCTAAAAATTTGCCCCGTGCCTCCCCCCCCCCTTTCACCATATTTTCAGAACGTCATTACCCCATTTCGTATTTCCTACCTAAAAATCCCGCCCCCCGCGCCTACACAGTATACGTAATAATGGAAGCTAAATGTAATAGCACATACTAAAACAAGTCTAGACGTCCACTTAAAACATGGATTTGTAGGTCTACTTACTTTATAAATTAAATTTTAGAAGGGTGAGACATACAGAACAGTACAGTATGAAGGGAAAAACAATTTCATGTAGTCGGTTCTAGGATTAACGCGATCTTGAAATAATCTTAATTCTCTCCCCCCCTTCCCCCCCGGAAACCCTAAAATCCACCTCCCCCCCCCCCCCCCCCCCGAATTTACCACCGGTTGAGAACGACTGTGCTAGGAAGTTTGTGCATTAATCCTATGGTTCCCTAAAGAGACATATGTTTGCGAGTTGATAATTTCATAACGCGCAGTGGTTCTTGAATCCAGCCAGTCACTCAGTCAATTAAATAAATAATCAGCCAGGTGGCCAACCAGCCAACCTACTTACCAACATATATCATTAATTCAAGCAATCAATTATTAAATCATTTAATAAACATATCAGTCAACAATACAATCAATCATTCATTCTAATAGAGATAATATCTGCGCTTCACCTTACCTGCAGTTATTTTATCCCAACCCCAAGCGAATCCGTTAGATGCGGTAGGGTTGTGGCTAGACGTTCACATGCCGGCCCGGCGATCATTTGTTTGAATTCAAAATGACACGGGCTCCCAAGTCGATATAAACTAAAATGTTTACGTGGAATTGTATTAGGAAGTAAAGGCGGCCGACGTTTACTGATCACAATACCCCTGGAGTACCACTTGATCTAAACAAATACAAGGGTGCAACACCCATGACTGACACGTCTTTTTTTTCTGCATATCCCTTACAGGACGTTGCAGTCAACATCAGCATTTTCAGCTTCTGTTAATGTACTAGGCAAGATTACACTCAGTAGTTTGCCATAGCTTTCTGAGCGACT
>JACEFZ010016937.1:0-44398 GCA_014155875.1 Cepaea nemoralis | reverse complement strand
TTTTGCGGGGAAATACCCCAAATAGGAAATCCAAAAACCCGTGGAAATTTTCCGGGATATTTTTTAAAGCCCAAACTGTGTGGACTTCATAAAAGGTGGAAAAGTGTCCTAGTGGCACGAAATGGAATATTGCTTGGATAGCAAATCCATTACATGGAAAGTCCGAATCGAAAGCTCACTGTGTGGATGTCATCTGCAGACTGCATACTTCTGGTTTCCGGAAGAACAGCCTATGGTGAACGGAAGGCCCAATATACGGAAGTGAGGCTAAGCAGCCATGTGCAGGACGTGACGATTCCTTGGGTGAGCCAGTACCAGAGTGCTATGTATCGGCTCTGCAATTATGGAAGCCTCCTTGGATGGCGGGGAATGCCCATGGTCTGCCCCTGCCTTCCCTTGAGGGCTGACCAGGATCTTTGGCTGTTCTATATGGACCAGCTGGGATGGGGGATAACACACAACAGTGAGAATCAAACGTCCTAAGAAACCCCCGGGAAGGTTAACCCGGTCAACAAATGCCCGCAGAAGCCGGATGTGTCGGCCTAACGGCGCAAGAACGCAGCTCTGCTGTAAACAGGCACAACGCAATCACATCCGAAAAAAAACTCCGGATGAACGAAGAAGAAGATATGCACACACACACACACTCACTCACAATCGCTAACACTTATTCCTTAAAACTCTCTCTCTCTCTTTATTTATCATGCCCATATATGTTAAATCATATTCAAAACCACACACTCCTTCAAGCAATCACTCAAACTTATATACAAAAACTCCCACACTTTCATACACATACACTGACAACTGTCATAAGCATCCAGACAAAAATGGGAAAATATGATATACATATACATTGCATATCTTAAAGTATATTATATTAATGCAATGCAATAAGATAATATTAGCTGAAACGAATATAAACAGATCAGTGTCAGGTCTTGACAGGTATGACAGTAGACGGTATTACCTGCTTTATGTTAGTGCTAAATGTTGGGCGGCGCTCACTAAACCCGACACCCAACATTGTGCCAACGCGACTTCAGGTGGAGGAGCGCAATTGGGAGGGTATAAGCCTTATCCTGGTGTGAGGAAATACAACCTAAAGACAAAATGTCATGGCTGGGCAGACCAGGCCCTAAGTCTTGGTTGGCAGCTGGTCTAGGATCGAAGCTCCGACAGACGGACAGTTAGAGCATTGCTTTGCTGATCCAGCAGACTCTGCAGCTTATTTTGTTCCAGATGTATTGGTGTTACCTTTCCTCTGGGGTAAACTAAGCAGGCCAAAAGAGAGGGATCACGCTGCATGGGAACACATGGTCTCTAAATGCAGCCCAGGCTTTGTGCTATGCAGAGGTATAACATCTCTGGTCTTAACCGGTGTCGCAAAGCGAGAGGCAACATTTATGGGTTATAAGTCCTTGTTAATTGGCGTAGACATGGGGTGCCACAGATTGCCTCTGATGGTGGGAGACACCTACAGGTGTCACTGATCAGCTACCACCTGCCTCAAGCTGGGCAGCCCCTGGCCAATTGGGTGCTGATCCGCCACAGACTGCCTGTTTCAATGGGTGCTTGGGGCTAGGACAAAATCAGAATTGCAGGCTGTAAAACCAATGCAGCAGGTACTACTAAAAAGAAAAATAGAAACCTCAAGTTTCGGCTTGCAACATGGAACGTAAGAACCAAGTACCCCAGATTTTCCACTGACCTGACGAATATTGACGGTGTGAGAAATATGGTTGTAATTGATGCCGAACTTAATCATCTTAACATTGATATTACTGGCCTGCAGGAGACTTGCCTCGCTGAGGAAGAGTCACTCAGGAAAAACTATTACACCTTTTTATGGAAAGGTAGAGGGTTAGGAAGTAAACAGATGACATCGAGTGGGCTTTGCACTGAAGAATTCACTACTGAGAATGATTGAAATTCCAGCTGGCAGAAATGAAAGATTATTATCACTGCGCTTGGCAACCACTTGTGGTTTTGCCACCATTATCAATGCATACGCACCAACACTCACTTTCTCTGATGATGTGAAGGATTCATTCTATGAGGAGTTAGACTCTGTGATCAAGGCACTACAAAAATCTGACTACATGTATATACTCGGTGATTTTAATACTCATGTGGATAAGGAATCGAGTTCATGGCTGTGTGCCTTGGAAAATACAATATCGGTCGCATGAATGAAAATAGGCAAAGGCTGCTGGAGCATTACACCAGAAATGACCTATGTATTACAAACTTCTTTATTAAAACAACAGAGCGGCATTAGGTCACATAGAAACACCCAATACCCGGCCATTGGCATCAGCTGGACTTCATCATCACAGGGAGACAACTTTTGAATCAAACATCATTAACTCAAAGTTACCGCATTGGTGATTGTGATACTGACCATTCTTTAGTTGTTGCAAGAGTTAGACTGACAACAAAGAGAATCTACATGAATAAACACAAATCTAGCCCCAAGATCTTCTTCTTCTTCTTCTGCGTTCATCCGGAGTTTTTTTTTGGACGTGATTGCATTGTGCCTGTTTACAGTAGAGCTGTGTTCTTGCGCTGTTAGGTCGACACATCCGACTTCTGTGGGCATTTGTTGACCGGGTTAACCTTCCCGGGTAATTAATATTATTAACACCCAAGTTCCTGAAAAGTGTTTTGAGTTCCAACAGCAACTTACAGACGCCTTCACTGAATCATCAGAAAATTGTACAGCAAGTGAAAAGTGGGATAAACTTAAGGAAACTCTTTATAAAACAGTGGTAGGGGTTTATGGCACTGTGAATCATAAGAGGTAGGACTGGTTTGCGGCAAACAACCACACACTGCAATCCTTGATTGATAAAAAGAAGATAGCTCTCTTAAGAAACAAGGAAAGAACAATACGGAACACTCTCAGTGAGCTGAGGTAAGCTAGTCAATCAATCAATCAATCATGTGCCATGCGGAAAGCGTGGGCGGTCATGACTCGCCATTTCACTCGATCACCAGCGTCATGGATCAGCTCAGTGTTTCTGTCTCGTCAATGCCATGTGGCCAAGCCATCCAGGTATTTTCCTCTCGGTCTTCCTCTTAGTCTGTTCCCTTCCATCTTGCCAGTGGTCACTAAGTTCTCCAATCCATTTCTTCTCATAACATGTCCAAAAAATGTTGACTGTCTACGTCTAATTTCTCTAATCAATTTACGATTTTCATTTGTCTCCTGTAGTACTTGGTCATTGGTTTTTCTAAATGTCCATGGTATTCTTTGCATTTTCCTCAGAAACCACATTTCTGCAGCCATCAGATGTTTTTCAGCTTGACTGCACATTGTCCAAGTTTCACATCCATACAAAAGAACAGGCTCTATGTATCCCCTCAACACTCTTTTTCTCGTTTCAATTGACATCTTTTTATTGGTCAGAATGTTTTCCATCTTGCTAAAGGCTACTTTCGCCATGGCGATTCTTGTTCTAATCTCTTCAAGGCATCTCCCATTAGATGTTATGACTGTTCCGAGATAATTGTACCGATTCACTTGTTGAAGAATATTCCCATTTACTTGTATATTACATTGTGGCACTTCGTTCTTCCTAGTGACGACCATAATCTGTGTCTTCTTACAATTTAATTCTAACCCCAGCTGCTCACTGTGTACAACAACTGAGTCTACTAATTGTTGTAGATCTTGTGCATTGTCTGCAATCAATACTGTATCATCTGCATATCTAATGTTAAGCTAGTAAGGATGTGCAAAAGACTATTGGATCAAGTTATGCAAGTAAATTGCAAATGCAATTGATATGGAAAACAGAAGCATGTATGAAGGGATCAAGAAGGCCTGCGGTCCTATGATCAAAATAAGTGTATCATTTAAAACCTTGACTGGAGACATCATAACTGATAAGAAACAGCAGATGGACAGATGGGTAGAGCACTATTTGGAGCTTTACTCAAGTGAGACCAAACTAGCGGATGATGCCCTCAACGCCATAGAGGCTCTACCAACTCTTGACCACCTGGACACACTTCCCACCATAACAGAAGTTAAGTGTGCTATAAATGAATTTGCATCTGGCAAGACTCCAGGTAAGTATGGGATTCCAATAGAGGTTATCAGGAGTGGGCAAGACACACTCGCTCTACAGATCCACCAGCTAATAGAGCTATGCTGGCGTGAAGGACAAGTCCCACAGGATTTCAAAGATTCAAGCATCATAATGCTGTACAAGAACAAGGGCGATCGGAACGACTGTAACAACTAAAGAGGTATCTCACTTCTGTGTATTGTTGGGAAAGTATTTAGAATTAGAAATAAGAACTCCAGAAAAGCATTTGATGTAGTATGAGTGCGGTCTGTACACATAGTTACAAACATTTGGTGTAGTATGAGTGCGGTCTGTACACATAGTTACAAACATTTGATGTAGTATGAGTGCAGTCTGTACACATAGTTACAAACATTTGATGTAGTATGAGTGCAGTCTGTACACATAGTTACAAACATTTGATGTAGTATGAGTGCAGTCTGTACACATAGTTACAAACATTTGATGTAGTATGAGTGCAGTCTGTACACATAGTTACAAACATTTGATGTAGTATGAGTGCAGTCTGTACACATAGTTACAAACATTTGATGTAGTATGAGTGCAGTCTGTACACATAGTTACAACTGAACTGGCACACAATTATGTAAATAACTTCAATTACTGATAAAATTACAGTTCTCCAAAGCTTGCAAGAGACACATTTTCATTAACCCAATTCACATCAGTATCGCCATAAAATAGACAGTCTTAGTAAATGAACTCTTCTTAGTCCTTAGTTAGTGACAGTGCAAACTTCAAGTGGCCATGGCTCAAAGAGTAAAGTAGTAAAGTCAAAGAATCACAGAACAAACGTTGTTATGAGCACTCACTCAACAACCCAAACTCAACTCACTCACTAGTATTTATTCTCCTAATACTAAAATACTAAAAACAACTGACAAAATCACAATTAAGAGTTCCTAAAGAGAAAAACTGTCTGACTAAAAAAAAAACCTCAGCCGTTTTTCACACTTGAGCCACTGTCGTGGTCTACTGAAATATTTAATAATACTATTACTACTCACTACTCACACTAGTCTTGTCAGTTCGTTCAGTACTTCAGTAGTTCCGTCAGTGAACACCACTGAAAGCAGGCTATCTTACTTATGCAAGTTAGCATCCATCCTGGAGTGTGTCACTGTGTCTGTCTGAGTTAGTTACTATGTACCACTTAAATTAATACAGTTTTGTATAAAATTCAACATTAATCTCACCGTAGAAGTGTGCGTTGTCTGAATTATATCCCTGGGACACGCAAGACTGGACAGAGAGCGTACACGATCGATGCAAACGAAACCTCCTGACTAACAGATAATTTATTGTCACTGCCGGGCCGGCCAGCCGAGATCGTCTGCAGACACAGTACTGACACCTGGTAGATTAGAAATGATGCACCAGCGATCGACGAAACAAAACTTTCAGTTGTCACACGTCTATTTTTGATTTGTTTGATATTATATAGTTTTATATAAATTTATCAATTAGCCTTATTGGCGGGTGGGGGAGGGAGGGGGATATACAATATCAACAAAATATCAGTCATAACATCAGTGAAAGGTCATAATCGCCGAGATTGCTAAATACCTGACAACTGAATGTGTAAGTGTGGCGCGTGTACCGTGTGTGTGTGTGTGTGTGTGTGTGTGTGTGTGTGTGTGTGTGCGCGTGCGCGCGCGCGTGTGTGTGTATGCTAACCAAATATGCAGTCTAAAGGAAATGAATCCAAACTTGTCCGTGTAAACACTTGTTTTTCTCGCTAACAGCACAGATCGCTTCAGGAGTGTCCACTTGTCTCGGTGGATACTCAATCATAAATTGGCGTGGATGCCAACAACCTTAAGTCTTTAGTCATTAGTTGCCGTTCTAACTTAACGGCAACGGGTTGTCCCTATAATACACCGTTCCTGTGCCAGTGAATATCAAACAAAATGCTCCTCGCTGCCCCATGTGGAACAGACAGGAGTCTCGACAAACCAACAGTCCGCACACGTACACTGTGCATAATACCGCCGCCAGAATGCCAACACAAAAGTCATCCACAAAAAATACAGTTCATCGTCGATGGAAGCAGCAGTCACTAGACAACCAGCAGCCACACATTATTATATAAGGCAATCCAGTCAGTTCAGCGACAGGTCGGCAGCCATCATTCCGAACATGCAGTTTACGCTACAAACAACCACAGACAGGTGTAAAAGCATTTCACATGAAATTCACAGCTCACAGTGTCGCGCCACGCACTCAACTCAGTATCAGGGCGGCGGAGCCATGCGCTACCAGTCAAACATGAGGAAAAGATACTGACATTTTATAAAATCTGTACATCGAAGAAAACTGCAGTGGGGGGGGGGGGGTGTTGAAAATGAAGCGCATGAGAATTAGAAAATTGTACGGCAACATCAAGAGATGGACTAGAAGACAACCTTACGTGTAGGTAGACAGCATAAAGAGATGGACTGGAAGGCAACGTTACGTGAAGGTTAAAAGTTAATCAAAGAATTGTGTTGGCTGTTTGTGATTGTTTGACAAGTTTTACGTTCAGTAGTTTGCCATTGCTTTCTAAACGGCCGGCACTCATACGAGTATGTAAAAAACCAACGCAAGGTTGCCTGTTTCCAAATCATACGCTGCTGTGTTTTGAACGAGATATGTGGGAATACGAATTGCGTCCGTAACTCCTTCGCCACAGAGCCGACTACGTGTAGGTAGACAGCATAAAGAGATGGACTGACTGTCGTGTGTGTGTAAAGAATGACTGTCGTATTAGTTACTTGTTCTTCTTTACCACTTTAGTGTCGTCCCTGGAGTGAAGAGAATCAACACCCACATTATTTTTAATTCAATATCTCTATTCTGGAGAAATCCAGCAGACTCCGTCCACACACTCCCTCAATCTGAAGACACCTTCCTCTCAACCTTTACTCACCCCTGGATCATGCCCCCTCTCATTCTTCCCCAACATAACATACTTGACAACTCTCGCTTCAACAAATAAAATCAAGAAATTTATTAAAGCAAAGAGTATATGTAGGAGACGTGTATGTGTGTATAAGGTGTAGAATGTGTGACGTGTATTCTAATGGTAGACCAGTGATTTAGAAGCAAAGTCTGTAACATCATAGTGCTTAGCACACAACAGCACCATTTTTTTTTCCGGACAGTGAACCTCACCCAGAAGATGACGACTTTCTCCAATCACTCGAACAAACAGGATGCTGGTAATCCGATAGACACTGTTGATCTTGGTCTTCACTCTACCACACGGTGAAGTTACTCTGTTTCCTAATATTTGTTTGAACTGACAGTCTTCCAATTAACTGAAATGTCACTTATGGAAACTCTACTGTTTATTAGTTTCTGGTTATAACATTTTCCCCTCTTTTAGAACACAACCTATTAATGTTTGTTAGGTAGATGTGTATATAGATATATATATATATGTCCTTAGTATGCGAGTTATTAATCTTCGGTGATGAAGCTTATCACTCATTAAACACAACACTTCTGTTCATACAATTCCACTCAGCAGAAGCCAGGTTCCCGCAAACCAACTTGGGTATAAGCCCTATGTAGCGGCCTCTCAGCAACCTCTATCTTCAGATGCTGAGCCATCATTGTGTCAAACTTTGAAACTGCTTCTTCGTAGTAAATCCTCTCCCACTCACGGGGAACACTCAAGGGGAACTGTACATGGAACCTGTAGAGCAGATAACATCATGGTGAGGGCAACTCAGTCCTGACCGTAATTAGGTGATTGTAGGCCAATAACAGCACTCAGATCTATAACAGAGATCCGATCTCTGTCATACGGCCAAATAACTCAATCATATGATCTGAGACATGGCAACACCAGGAAAGACTAAAGGAACGGGTAGAAACCCAGCAGATGCCCTACTGAAGATCCTACCATTACACATTCCCCTCCTCCCTCTTAACCATCCTTAATCTCTCTAATTATGATTCCACTACATTGTCCTCAACTTCCTGAGTAAAATGATGTATAACACAATCTACTTGAAGCCACACAATAGAATCCTAGTGCCGACGCTCCTATGATACTTTCTAGCACCGCACTTATAGAACATTCTATCACTAATCATAATACATTATATCACTGCACAGTACTGTGCTCTATTCCTAATCATACTCTTAAGTAGATATAATTAATTGCCTACCATATGTCTATTCCTGTTGTTACTCGAGAAACTAGGCAATCCGATTGGATCTATGTCCGTGGATAACTATCACTACTAAGATAGGCTAGTCCCTCTAATATAACACAACTCGGAATTATCCCCAATCCTAACACTTCAGAATGTTTTCCTCGACTCCATCCACCTGTTTACTGCACTGGGTTTTATATGGGTGCTTGAGTGAGTCACCAGAAAGTCCAGACGTCAATCAGTCCAGAATCTGGCTTTGTCCTCCTGTTTCCAGACTAACCAGAGTCAATTTAGCTGTCAAGTTTCCTTTTCATCTGGGGAGTTCTTTGTCTCATCCAACAAATATCCGGGTTGTCTGTGAGCCAGAGACCTTTCTCCCATTACAGAATCCTTTTGACCTCTAGCAGGCATTCTGTCTATCACTTGCAACGACCAACTTCCGTTTTGTAGACAAATGTCACCAGTACACACCTCTCGAACAACATCCTGTCATCAACTTGTCGACTATGTGTAGACAACTCGACGTGACTCCCTTTGATCTCATACACACTGTTGACCAGGTGCAGAGAATCTGTACCGACGTATTTTCCTCAGTTTGTTCACCATAAAAGCGTCAATTGTGTTAGCAAAATAATGTCGGGTTTGGTTATCATCGGTCGCAACTAACAAGTTTATTTATCCTGTGACACTGACCGACTACGTGAAGGTAGACAACATAAAGAGATGGACTGGAAGATAAGGTTGCATGTGGGTGGACAACATCAAGAGATGGACTGGAAGATAAGGTTGCATGTGGGTGGACAACATCAAGAGATGGACTGGAAGATAAGGTTGCATGTGGGTGGACAACATCAAGAGATTGACTGGAAGATAAGGTTGCATGTGGGTGGACAACATCAAGAGATGGACTGGAAGATAAGGTTGCATGTGGGTGGACAACATCAAGAGATGGACTGGAAGATAAGGTTGCATGTGGGTGGACAACATCAAGAGATGGACTGAAGAAAGGCAACGTTACGTGTGTGTGGACAATATCAAGAGATGGACTGAAAGGCAACGTTACATGTGTGTAGACAACATCATCGGATGGACTGGAAGACAACATTACGTGTGTGTGGACAATATCAAGAGATGGACTGAAAGGCAACATTACATGTGTGTAGACAACATCAAAGTATGGACTGGAAGACAACATTACATGTGTGTGGACAACATAAAGAGATGGACTGGAAGACAACATTACAACGTTACATGTGGGTGGACAACATCAAGAGATGGACTGGAAGACAACGTTACATGTGGGTGGACAACATCAAGAGATGGACTGGTAGGCAAGGTTACATGTGGGTGGACAACATGAAAGTATGGTCTGGAAGACACAGTTACACGTGAATGAACAACATAAAGAGATGGACTGGAAGGCAAAGTTAATATGGGTGTACAACATCAAAATATCGTCTGGAAGACAAAGTTACAAATGAGTGGACAACATCAAATGATTGACAGGAAGGCAACGTTATGTGCGTGTGGACAACATCAAGAGATGAACTGGAAGACAGCGTTACATGTGGGTGGACAACATATAGAGATGGACTGGAAGACAGTGTTACATGTGTGTGAACAACATCAAGAGATGGACTGGAAGACAATGTTACATGTGGGGGAAACATCAAGAGATGGACTGGAAGAAAATGTTACATGTGGGTGGACAACATCAAGAGATGGACTGGAAGATAAGGTTACATGTGGGTGGACAATATCAAGAGATAGACTGGAAGACAGCGTTACGTGTGGATGGACAACATCAAGAGATGGACTAGAAGACAACGTTACATGTGGGGGGCAACATCAAGAGATGGACTGGAAGACAGCGTTACGTGTGGGTGGACAACTTCAAGAGATGAACTGGAAAACAACGTTACATGTGGGTGGATAACATAAAGAGATGGACTGGAAAACAACGTTACATGTGGGTGGATAACATCAAGAAATGGACTGGAAGACAGCGTTACGTGTGGGTAGAGAACATCAAGAGATGGACTGGAAGACAGCGTTACGTATGGGTGGACAACATCAAGAGATGGACTGGAAGACAGCGTTACATGTGGGTGGACAACATCAAGAGATGGACTGGAAGACAGCGTTACTTGTGGGTGGACAACATCAAGAGATGGACTGGAAAACAACGTTACGTGTGGGTGGACAACATCAAGAGATGGACTGGAAAACAACGTTACGTGTGGGTGGACAACATTAAGAGATGGACTGGAAGACAGCGGTACGTGTGGATGGACAACATCAAGAGATGGACTGGAAGACAGCGTTACGTGTGGGTGGACAACATCAAGAGATGGACTGGAAGACAGCGTTACGTGTGGGTGGATAACATTTAGAGATGGACTGGAAGACAGCGTTACGTGTGGGTGGACAACATCAAGAGATGGACGGGAAAACAACGTTACGTGTGGGTGGACAACATCAAGAGATGGACTGGAAAACAACGTTACGTGTGGGTGGACAACATCAAGAGATGGACTGGAAGACAGCGTTACGTGTGGGTGCGTAACATCAAAAGAAGGAATGGAAGACAAAGTTACATGTTGGTGGATGACATCAAGATATGATCTGGAAGACAAAGTTACATGTGAGTGGATAACATGAAGAGATGGACTGGAAGGCAATGTTACACGTGTGTGGACAGTACAAGAGACATAGACTGGAAGAAATGGACAATGTTACAGATAGGCGGACAACGTCAGGAAGAAGCCTGTGTAAATGTGCAGTATAGACTCAGGACAGAGGCTAATGGAGAGTTATTACATCACCGTCCTCATCATGTGCCATGCCTATAAGCGTGGGCTGTCGTCTTACATGATCACCAGAGTCGTGGATCAGTTCAGTGCTCTTGTCTCGACTATGCCATGTGGTCAAGCCATTCAGATATTTACTTCTCTGACTTCCCCCTTGTACTTTTTCCCTCAATCTTGCCAGTTGTCACCAAGTTTTCCAATTCATTACTTCTCATAACGTGCCCACAACATTTTGATTGTCTGCGTCTAATGTATCCAGTCAGTATACGGTTTTCTTCTGTTTCTTGTAGGACTTGTTCATTAGTTTTTCTGTCTGTCCATGGCATTTTCCCCAGAAACCACGTGTCCACTGCCATTAGACGTCTTTCAGCTTGTCTGCTCATTGTCCACGTTTCACATCCATGCAAAAGTACATATTGTATGCAGCACTTCAACACTCTTTTTCTCGTAACAATTGACATCTTTTTATTGATCAATCAGTATGTTGTTCATCTGGTAAAAGGCTACATTTGCCATAGAAATTATTTTTCTAATCTCTTTAAGGCACTTTTCAATAGATGTTATAGCCATTCGAAGATAGTTATACCAATTCACTTGTTTAAGAATATTCTGTCTGATCTACCCGTATATTACATTGTGGTATTTCTTTCTTCTTATTGATGACCATAATCTGTCTTCTTATAATTTAATTCTAACCCTAATTGTTCTCGGCTGACTGGCACCTTGCCGTCTTGACAGACGATAGTTTGTTACATTGTGTTTTACAAAAAGGCACAATAACTACAATTCATGGCGGTAGCGAATGTGACTGATCAGACCAGTTGGCGTTATAAATGTTCATCCACAATGGATGCATGTGAACACATTGTCATTCCCACCATCACGGACCATCTGCCGTCTCTCGATAGCACAAAGCCGGGGTGGAAGGATGATGAAACAGATAAGTCCTATCTTAGATTTTGGTTTTTTTTTTAAATGACGCATTCCACTCCGCGCGAAGCATACCTGTCTCCATTCTGCCCAGCATGCTCCGTGAGCCCGTTACAACCACGACACGCGTGTGCTGTTTATTTTTCAGCCAGCAGAGCACCGCAGTAATTGCTTCTACCTCCATTCCCATGCTAGATTTAGTTATATCGTACACCAGGCTCTCCGAGCACTAAACACTGTCCATTAACCTTCGCTGTAAATCCTCAGGCACTTATTTTGCCTCTTAGCTCAAAGTCATCCGTGTAAACGAGCTAGGGATTGGAGAGACTGTGGAGTGTAGCTATGTAAACATGTACTCCAACATTTGCAGAACCGAGCTAATTACTTTGGTCTACACAAGTTCCACTTAGGACACAATGTGAGACTTCAAAAACTGTCAAGATGACTGCTGTTTTCTGTAAATAAATTCAAGTTTAACATTCGAATGCGCATAAAGGAGAGGACCATTTCACACGCGAAAAAAATATTTTGTAAGCTGACATTTAAACAGTAAATGCATATGTATAATGTATGCAATTGTGAATGTTATGGCTTAGCGTGTGTGCGCCTGTTCACGTAATACATACATATTAATGTTTAGCGAACATTGAAACAGCTCTCATCTCATCTCATCATGTTCCTCTTGTACCTTGCGGTGTCGAGGTGAAGTATAAACATCGTGAGAGTGCCCGATTATGGGCTTCATGTATCGATATTCCCATGGACTCTGCTATTCCCTCCGTCCATCGTTTACGTGGTCGGCCTCTTCCTCTGTTTCCATCTGGTCTGTACATCATTGCTTGTTGTGGTATGCTGTTGACTGGCAACCTACTTGCATGGCCAAACCATTTGACTTGCTGCTTTCTAATAAAATCTAGTGCTGCTTTAACCTCTACGTTAGTCCTGATTTCTTCATCTCTGATCTTATATCTTCTTGATACGTTGAGTATTCTTCTCAGGAATCTCATTTCTATTGTTGTGATTTCTCTTTTCTCTTTTTCTGTCATTGTCCAGGTTTGGCATTGGTAGCATAGAGTTGGTAGGAAGTCTCTGTGGCGAAGTGGTCAAGCCGTTTGACTCGTGTTCCGAAGGTTGTGGGTTCAAATCCTGGCCGCACCCTTCGGTTTACGAGTTAAATGTTTCGGAGACTCCTGTGGGTCGTCGCTAAAAGCTACGGAGTTCGTGCTTTGTGCGACGTTTCCGTTCTGCGGAAAGGGACCGAGCCATATGGGATAATACCCGGTGCAATGAAGTCGACCCTGTCGACTTTTAAGCGACTTTTTTAAGTGGTAGGAAGATTGTGTTGTAAAGTGCTTTCTTAGTAGTTATTGATACATGTTTGTTCTATAGTATTGGTGCCATTTGTCCAATGAGTTGGTTTGCCTTGTTGCACCTATTTTCGATCTCGTCTTCTGATCTGCCATTTGATGATATTATACTTCCTAGGTACTTGAAACTCTTTACTTGCTTCAAGGGATGTTCGTTTAGGTGAATTGTTGTTGTTTGTTCTTCTTTAGTTATAGTCATTACCTCTGTTTTGCTTGTGCTAATTCTCATGTTATGTTCCCTACACATTTCGTTTAGACTATTCATGTGGTCTTATAATTCAGCTTCTGATTTTGCTATTAGAGATTGGTCGTCCGCAAACAGGAGTTTTCTAATGGTTAGATTTGTAGATGCTTCTTCTTCTGTGTTCTCGTCATGCAGTATTCTTGCTGTCTCTGCTTGGCTGGTTTCTTTACATATGTTGTCTATATATGTTATGAACAAGAGAGGGGATAGGACACAACCTTGTCGTACTCCAGATCTTATGGTGAAGGGTTCTTAGTGTCCTCCAGTTGCTCTCACTATGCATTCACTGTTGTTGTATAAACTTCTACATAGGTTTGTTAGATGTGTACTCACTCCATATTGTTTAAGGATTTCTCACAGCTTGTTTCTATCTACTGTATCGAATGCCTTTTCTTGGTCGACAAAGGCTAAGTAGAGTGTTTCATTGAATTCGATTGATTTTTCTATAAGTTGTCTAAGAGCAAAAATGGCATCTGTAGATCCTTTGTCTTTCCTAAATCCAAGCTGTGTGTCGCTTAACTGGGGTTCTAAAGAAGTTCGTAATCTTTTTTTTTTTTCAAGAATTTAGCAAACTATTTTCCCAGCATGACTCAACAGTGAAATGCCTCTGTATTGTGTGCAGTCTCATTTGCTGCCTTTGTTTTTCCAAATTGGGATAATTATGGCGTTTCCCCAGTCTCGTGATGTCTGTTGTTCTACACAAACACGGTTGAATAGTCTATGTAGTCAAGCTGTTCCTACTTTTCTTGCTGCTTTAATTAGTTCATTTGGTATTTAATCCTGTCCCGGTGATTTGTTCATTGGGGCTAATCTGATGGCTTCTATAATTTATTCTTTTAGTATGTCTGGTTCTAGTTCTTCGGTGACATCTGTGTAGGTCTCTTGAATTCCTGTGACATCTGATGGGATGTTGAGAAGTTGTTCGAAATACTGCTTCCATCTTATTAGGATTTGTATTTGTTCACTTATTGGTTCTCCATATTCGCTGTTAATTATTTCAGTTGGGTCAAAGGGTTCTCCTCTGGTTCGCATTGCACTTATCTTTTTGTAGACATTTCTAGTTGCCTCCTTGTAGTTTTTATTTAGGGTTTCTCCATACTCTTCCCAGTTTTTTTGTTTTTCCCTCTTTACTATTCTACTCATATGTCTTCTCGCTATTCTATATTCTATGTAATCACATTCCTGTTTGCTCTTCAACCACTTTTTATATTTTTCCTGTTTGTCTTTTACCGCTTTCTTTACTTCTGCGTTCCACCAACTTGTTATTTTCTTTATCCGTGTTTTGCATTTTTTCATGGTTCCACGTGTTATTTTTGCAGTATTTAAAATGCTTGATTTGAACATCTCCCATTCTTCTTCTACTGTTTTTCTTTCTGTAGGTAATTTTACAAAGAGTTCAGTTAGTTCTTTCTCATAATTTTCCCTTACTGCCTCGTCTTTAAGGTATTTTTAAGTTTACTGATTCCCCTGGAAGGTATTTTCCTACTCTTTGTTTTCTTCTTCTGATGGTTCTTATTGTGGCAACAACTGCTTTATGATCTGTGTTTATACTGAAATTGGACACTGATCTTGCATCCAATATATTTCTCTTTCTGTTATTTCTTGTTAATATAAAATCAATTTGGCTTTTAGTATCTAGATCGTTCCATTTATACCAGGTGTATACTTGTGAATCTTTATGTTTATAGAGGGGACTGCGTGGTCTCGAGGTATGGTGTCCATCTCGAGTGCTGGAGGTCCCGGGTTCAAGCCCCGGTGATGACCGGGATCTTTTCACGTGGACTTCTAGTAATAAAATTTCCCCTGGTCTCTGGGTAGTGAGATCGGACGCCCGTGTGTATTGTTGCGCATGTAAAAAGTCCCTTGGCAGCTGGAAATCGAAAAAGAGTAGCCTAACGGCACTGCCCGGGCAAAATTTCGAATTAAAAATCTACCCAAAGTATTTCAGGATCCTCGGCGGTGCTACGGAGTTCGTGCACTGAGCTGAGTTTCTCCAGACTCAGGTTTGAGTTAGGAGGAGAACGGAGCACTTATGGGTTGCACCCGTATGCCGTGATGTTGATCCATCGACTAAACTAAACTAAACTAAACTAAACTAAACTATGTTTATAGAATGTGTTTGTTATATAGAGGTCATGTTGGCTGCAAAGCTCTATCAGTCTACTTCCATTATCATTCCTTTCATTATGCTGATCTCCAAATGTTCCCAGATGTTTTTCTATGCCCCGTCTGTTATGTCCTAGTCTTGCATTGAAGTCTCCCATAACTATGATGTTGTCCTGCTTATCTATTTTATTTAGCATGTATGTCTTCATAGAAGTCCTCGCACTCTTCTCATTATTGTTTGCATTACATGGTCCGTATATTTGTACATATGTTGTAATTGTTTGTTCTTTTATTCTCACTGTTATGATTCTGTCTGGTATATATTTTATTTCTAGTATTCTTCTTGCTAGCCGTGGTTCAATGACTATTCCCACACCGTGTCTTACCCTTTCTTGCTGTTCTACTCCAAAGTAAACAAATGTGTAACTGCGGTGGAGCTCCATGCATCCTTTCCGCTTTGTTCTGGTGTTCGCTATTCCCATCAATCCAATTGTCCTATCTTCCATTGTTTCTATAAGCTCTTCTTCTTTACTATTGAAACCGCAGACGTTCATTGTGCCTATTTTTTTAGTCGCTGATCTATCTCGTAGTCCATTAACATTTCCGGGTCGATATCCGTTTGGGTCAGTCCGTGTATACTTCTTAGTTTTTCTACGAGCAGTATGAAGATCCCCTGCCGGCTTGCTAGGCCAGTCGAAGTTTAGGACACTAATCTGACCACAGGGAGTCCATCCCCTATGGCGAGCCATAGCCCCGTTAGCCCATGACAGCGGGGTCATGATTGCCCGGTCTGCACCACGTGGAGGTGAGGGTTGACTTGTGTAGTCTGCGGGTCATCGACAGGCTACTAATTTTCGCTCTTCACACCCCCCCCCCCCCCCATTGATACAGCATGAGAAGTAAATTCACAAATTATGACAAACAGGCGGGTTCGAAGCTGTGCTGTATTTTTGTGAGTGCCACTGAATGCATGTGAATTTATTTCTCGTATGTTATAATTGTTTCGGTAAAAATATGAATAAAATTGGGTGGAACTGCGGTAAAGCTGTGAACATGCAAACAGAATAAGTTGTTGAGTTGAGTTAAGAACCGACATCACTGCACTCAGGACATTCCCATACGTGCTCAGTCCCCTCGTTCAACAGCCAGCGAAGAGTCGTATTACTAATCGTTCCAACCGCTATCTGATTAAGAGTTCTCCTGGTCTTCCCTCTCAGTTTTGAGATTCTTCCAGAACGCCTGCCGATCCCCCGCAATCTCATTCTTTCCACATATGGGTTCTCAATCTGTTCCTCCGCCTTCTCCACCTGGTCCCACAAGCGCACGACCACCTCCCACTTGTCCATAGGAAAATACCACCAAGAAGTGCATTCCCTGCTAGCCTATCAGCCTGTTCATTCCCCCGTACACCCGCATGGCCAGGGCAAAATATCCATACAGGTCTCACAATCTGTGACCTCTGAAGCGACGAGAGCCATTTCACACGAAACATTCCTTTCTCGAACTTGCTAAGCATACTCTTTGAATCCGTAATGAACACAATGTGTGTTGCAGTAGTCTTCTCTAGTCACCGGAATGCAGCTGTTACTGCCTCCATCTCCATTCTCATGCTGGATGTCGTAGTCACATATTCCAGGCTCTCCTTTTTCAAGACTCGCCCATTAACCTTTGCAATAAAGCCCCAGCCACTACGCCTGTTTCTCACCACTGACCCATCGGTGTAGATGACTAAGTCACCTTGATGTGTGTTGCTCTGGATCAGCTGTTGCACTTCAAACTCAGTGAGGCCCGCTGCCCATTCTCTGAACTCACGACCCAGTGTTATTATTACATTGTGCCAGTCCGTCAACCCACTCTCTTTCACGATTGGTGGTCTCCAGATCACACACCTGACTTATAGAAAGTTCTGCCTGTGCCATCCAGGACTTGCCTCGTCTTAGTCTATTGTCTTAAAGTGCCTGTCCTCTAAATCCCACGGGACCGTACACTTAAAGCAACTTAAATTGAACTCGTCAAGAACAGATCAGAACAACAAAACATGTTCTATCTTACCAACAGGATCATGAATATATGGCAGACTCAAATCGAGCAAGCGAAAGACGTACTTTTATTCCGCCGCAGGACAAAAGATATAACTCTTGTAGAAACGTGAGCTGATCCCTATACGCAGGATCGGCGCTCACTTAAATAACATCTACTTACGAGCTCCGAGTCCAGCTCGCTGCCCTTGAGGCTTAATTATCCAAATCCTCAGTTCAACTGATTAAATAAAAGTCTAGGTATCTGCACCCGGTCTTTCTACTGTTGTGTTGTCTTTAATACATTCCTCTCCGGACTCCCAGCTGCTTCATCACGAAATTACCGCCTCCAGGTGTCACCTTCACACGGAGCCTTTTAGAAACACATCCTTTCGAATCCACAATTCACAGCGTCTCCCGTTGCCGTCCAATGACGTTGTTTTCCTTTCCTTGGTTTCTCATATTTGTCGTCCAGTTTTGTGTCTGTCTGGGAAAATCCAGTAAGGTCTCTTCTTTATCCTTGGTGGTGCGTGTTCCGTTATGTGGCATAATGCCCCCTCCCAGATAAAAAAAATTATTTATAATTTTTTTCCTTTATATCTGTATATCTGTACGACTACCACAACAATTTTAACCACAACTGAATAGTACTTGGTTTTACCCCCTTATTTACCCTAAAAAAAATAAAGCTACATAACGGGCACGCCCACCTGTCCAAACCCTCCTTTGGACGTCGTGTGGCTGATTATGGGCAATCAGACCAACTAATAACATATTAGTCCCTACCTTGTCATAATAGACAAGTGTGTCCTAACTCTAGGTTTTACCATGAGTTTAGGACGAGGGTAATAATGAGGTGTTCCATGTAACCATTTTTGTTGTAGTTGACCCTTGTTGTCCTTGTTTGGTACCATACATCTTTTCCTTTTCCTGAAATTTATCTCCATGGGTAGGGTGACTTATACGCTTTCCGCCTTGAGAATCTATTGATCCTTTTCCTGTGGATATCTTAAGAATGTCGCTTGATTGTATCTATTCTTTTGCTCCTTCTGTGCAGCTTAATCCATCTACTATAATATTAATTAATCCAACAACATTGTTAATGCAAGTAAATAATTAATATCATCGAATTCAATATTTATATTAATACCAATCTGCAATTACTTCTTAATAATTTAACAATCAACTAATGAATAACTATTAATAACACAATCATATACCGTTCACAGTTAGTGTGACAATACACAACAAAATACTTGGCTTAGCCATTGAATGCACAATCATGCGTCTCTTGTGAAGTTCTTATTCCGCGTATTGCCTTCACTCACGCTGTCAATGGAAAATCGGTAACATATGTACCTAATTGACTAAATTCTATTTGTAATAATAAATATTTAGTTGATTCTTATAGCATTGTTCCCTCAATTCGGCACTATCTGAATATATCTTTATCGAATTTCTTAATAACTTATGAAAGAACAGAACATTAATATATATAACTACTTAACTTATAACAAAGAACTGCCCTTCTAAACTATAATCGACTGAGAATGTCTCACAGAATGTGATTGACCAAATAAAATCTTGTAGATCTTCAATATAGATATAGACTTGTGAAGAATGAGATATTGCAACTATTCAGGACTTCTAAGAAACTAAATCAGCAATATAATATAATATTCTGATTCAACAAAAATAAATATTTAAACCAAATAATTTATTAAGTTCTCTAATAAATATATAGTTATGAACAATTATCCGAAGAATAGCGAACCGAAATATTATCCAACTGATTGTAGAGACATTAGATAGTATGAACATCTCAAAAAAGTATATATTTATATCAGTGCGACATGCCATAATTAAGTAATAAGACCTAAGACCCTAATGTGTCTGTAATGTATTCTGTGTGAATATGAACCTAACACTTTCATCCCATTTTATTTTTCTTTTATTCTTCCTTTCATTCTATTTCGTTCTCTCTTTCTTTGTTTCAAACCTGTAAAATCTCTCATCTGCACTCATGCCAATATTTGCACATTGTAAATTTGTTGATTGGAACAATGTTATTGTTTTCAGTCTTGCATATCTTCTGTAATGCATACGCTGCAATGCCGTATGTTTGTTAAATGTGTACCAGAAGTACGACAAGTAATCATCAGTGCGTGTAACTTTTGAATGTTTCAACAATATGTCATTTACAGACAAACAATCTCGTTTGTTTTGTTTTTGATTTATGTTCTCGGATGTAGAATCATTTGATGAAGAATGTTTGTTTATTTCTTGTTTATCGATGTAAACACCACTCCTTTCTGTTGCGTTATCACACATTTGTGTTATCTCGTTTTCGTTAACAGTTGGTGTAATCTGTTCTATTTGTGTGTTATCTTCTTCTTTATCTTTTTCTTCTTGTGTCACTTCACTTTGGGTACTTATACTTGTGAGTGTCTCATCAGGTTTGCGAATGACGATTACTTTTTGAATTACCTCTTTGGTATTCGTTTCATAAATGTTTTGTAGTTGTTTCCTTCTTTTCTCTTCTATCAACATTTCTAATCGTTCAACTCTTTCCTTTGCCAAATTCCTAAGGTTTATCTCAGTCACACCAAACTTCTTATCCATGTCTTTCCAAAATATCTCCCTCTCAATTGCCAATTGTTTCTCTTTAAATTGCATTTCCATAACTAACTTCTCTTTTTCCGCTGCAATCTTTTCGCGTTCCACATTTAATTCTCTCTCTCTAGCCTCCATTCGTTCGCGTTCCAAAGCCATCTCTTTTTCCTTTAATTCTCTCTCCTCCTTCTCACGTGTATGTTGAAGTTGTCTTTCTTCCTTTTCACGCGTAGCTTGTAGTTGTCTTTCCTCTTTTTCCAGTTGTCTAGCTTCCTTCTCTGCTGTAAGCTGAAGTTGTCTAGTTTCCTTCTCTGCTGTAAGCTGGAGTTGTCTAGTTTCTTTGTCACGTTTTTGTTGTTCATTGAGCTCATGCTTTGCCCAATCCCTAAGGTCAGAACCAGTTAACCCAGTCCTTTCACCTAATTCAATGAAATGTTGTAGTGTCGACATCTTGTCCTAATGTCCTACCTGTAAAATGAGCTATCTGGGTGAAATAAATATGGTCGTAGGCAAGAGAAGAAAAGAATCGACAAAATTGTAATATTGTCTCAGATCACTATCATTCGGATAGTACCGTAAATGTTATATCACACTTGAGCAAATACAACTCAAATAAATTTGTAGTGTCAACTTGAACACCACAAAAAAAATCAATCAAATATCTCTATAATAAACTAAATAAATATACTAGAAAAAATAAATATGAAGAAATATATTCAATATACAATATATATATGTAACGCAAGACTAACTAACAATCATCAAAGACGAATGACGAGTGACGCGAATACATATTACTGTTTACAAACAATAACAAATTTTTTTGTATCCACATTTTAACGGGTAACGCACATACTATACTACTACAGTTATGACAAGACAATAGTATTGTGGTGACGCCCGCAAGATCAGCACAAAACAAAAATTGATAAATAGCGCCTTATTACCAGGATCAATGCCATAATACATCAACAATACAATTGCTACTGGCCTTTAGTGCATCTCCCGAACTTAGAGTAATATTTGAATCGCTCGAGAATTGATATAATTTGAGACTCTCAATTACGTGTTGATAAGTATACTGATCCGTAATTGGCAATCGATTAGTGGTATCCTGGCTGCATGAAAATATGTGAGGAGTTGTGTAACGATTGTTGCTCCTGCCTTTAGATGATAGTACAATTAACTTGTACTGGTACCTGAACCGACGTGGTCCGTCACCGACTCATAAGAACACGTAGTCGGCTGTGGTATATCGACGAAACTTGAGTTCATTTCAGCCTTAGTATTGATACTTTATGCTGAATGTGCGCTGTAGGTACTTGAGTGAATGATGTCCACAGTGAAGTAAGTACAGTTGAATGACGTGATCCGACTTCTGGTAAGTAAGGTCCAATGAGTGAACAGGTTGTGTGCCCGTTATCACGATGATAAACGATAGTGTAGTCTTGTTATCGATCCGTGTGACAGTGTTCGTATGTCCTGGCGTCAGCGTATTAGAGTACGTTCGTAAATTCAGTTCATAAATGTCGACGTGAGGAGTTCGTGTTCGGTCCCGATTGACCGCGTTGACTTGCTCGATGGTAGAGAAATCCTCGACAATTTCAACAATAATATGTCATAGTGTACGTGTGCGTGTCGTCCTGACGTGTGATGAAGTGTCCGGTATGTGACTAATGTAATGTCCTCAATGACGTAATAAATATGGGTACACTGACCTGGTTGTCCTTATGCGTTGATGTATGTAACGTCCAGTTGTAAATATGTTCATATATGTGCAACGTCCAAATAACGCAACATCTTCCTTGTCAATTATGGTGGAGACGAGTGTCCGTGGTGCACGTGCTATCCATCTTGACACATGACGAAGTGTGCATATAAAATGTCGTAATATGTACTAACTCACTTATGCGCCGATAATTCAGACATGAAGTAGTGTCAGCAGTAGATATAATGAACGTATGATGTATATGTCCCACAAATGTAGGTAGTTCAATGCTTTGGCGTTCTGAACCAACAAGTCAAAACTTTCTGTAATGTTCACAGAATTAGCGAATGTCTTTCCAACAGCGTAACTATAACTGTGCGTCGGCAGTACACCCCATCATGTGTGTATCAGTCCACCGATAAATCTGATAAAATTGTGACAAATATCTGAGCCTGTAATGAACTTCATAGATTCAGCAAATTGCTCCACATAATGCACCACTTTCGCGCATTTCTAATCGATCATAGATTCTTGAATACAAATTGTCAATCGTTGTGCTATAGTCTAATAGGTTACTGTGGTGTAGAATTGTGGCAGCGCAGTGTTTCTTCAGCTCTCACTGCCTACTCACATCGACATAATTCCTTTCCATATCGACCATGGTGTCGAATGTTTCAGGCATTTCATATCTATGTACTATCTTCCTTTCTTAAGTAGCACTGTAGTCATACCCTGTACATTCTTTCAAAACACAATAATGTTCTTAAATATGCTGTGATCTTTCCAAATGTCAGTTGTTATACATATAATATAGCGCTGTGGCTTGTTTCATATCGTGCAGTTTCTCGCGTCTGGTGCGACTATTATATTTCTACTGCACTTCTTCTATGTAATGTTGTTCTTACGTCCTGATATGGTAATTCTCATTGTACCGTTCTTATAATATATACACTTTCACTTACTGTTGTAAACTTTGTAACGTCTAAGATCTTCAACTTACTTGAAATACTTCCTGATCTTCACCATTTTTTGTTACGTGGAGTTTTCGTGCGTTCTTTCATTCTGTGTAGCACGGTGTGGAATGTGCCGCTGGCGCGTAATTTCTTTTATGATCAGCTATGGAAATTGGCGGGGAATCTGTGTTGACAAACAAACAGTCCAGAGACGACCCCCACGTGTCTTAAAGTGCCTGTCCTCTAAATCCCACGGGACCGTACACTTAAAGCAACTTAAATTGAACTCGTCAAGAACAGATCAGAACAACAAAACATGTTCTATCTTACCAACAGGATCATGAATATATGGCAGACTCAAATCGAGCAAGCGAAAGACGTACTTTTATTCCGCCGCAGGACAAAAGATATAACTCTTGTAGAAACGTGAGCTGATCCCTATACGCAGGATCGGCGCTCACTTAAATAACATCTACTTACGAGCTCCGAGTCCAGCTCGCTGCCCTTGAGGCTTAATTATCCAAATCCTCAGTTCAACTGATTAAATAAAAGTCTAGGTATCTGCACCCGGTCTTTCTACTGTTGTGTTGTCTTTAATACATTCCTCTCCGGACTCCCAGCTGCTTCATCACGAAATTACCGCCTCCAGGTGTCACCTTCACACGGAGCCTTTTAGAAACACATCCTCTTCGAATCCACAATTCACAGCGTCTCCCGTTGCCGTCCAATGACGTTGTTTTCCTTTCCTTGGTTTCTCATATTTGTCGTCCAGTTTTGTGTCTGTCTGGGAAAATCCAGTAAGGTCTCTTCTTTATCCTTGGTGGTGCGTGTTCCGTTATGTGGCATAAATGACCCTTTACCATATCCAATGCTGCATACAGCGGGTGATCCCTGCCTGCGGCAACTCTCAGGTACCATTTGGCCTGAAGGACCCTATGCCTATCCGTTATTGTAGGTAGCGCCAGGATATGCCCCATGCAGATAATTGGTGTGTCCTTTGTGCACCCCAGTATTAACCGCATGGCAGCATTCTCTATGCGCTCCAACCTTTCAAGCTGGCTTTTTGATATTGTCAGCAGCCCCAAACCATACTCAATGACATAAATTATTAACTGCTGAAAGAGCCTGTACAGCATCCTCTGATCAACCCCGGTTGCTGCCATAGCCCTCAATGCATTAAGTCCCCTACCAGCCTTCACCACCAAGGCCTCCACATGATCCTTAAAAGACAAACACCTGTCAAATGTGATACCCAAGTACTTCAATTTACTCTCTCGACTAAGTGGACATCCATTCAACATAATACATGGGACATCTGCCTTGACGATCCGGTTATCCAGGAAGTACCACACAACTGATGCCTTGTCTGGGTTTATAATGGCCCTTGCGTCCCTGCACCACTCCGTCACCTTGTTTACCGCCACCTGTACGTCTTTCGCCAAACTGGCCGTCTCTGCCCTATCTGTACACCAGCACATCATCTGCAAATGTCAAGATTCTACCCACACCTGGTGTCTCTATAGCTGCGATTTTGCTGGTGTAGACATTAAAGAGCACCGGGGACAAGGCAGATCCCTGCGGCAACCCAGGTGTAATAGTACTGGGGTTAGAAATCTAGGTACTCATGCGCTGTGCAACCTTACACTCATAAAGGACTGCCGCAACCCATCTAATAAGGCAAGGGCAGACCTCCATGTCCAACAGTGTGTGTATTAACCGATCATACCTAACCCTGTTATACGCATCCTCAAGGTCAAGAGCTACCGCCACTGTCTCCTGTTTATCCTGGAAGCCCTCGTAGACGTCAAATGCAAAAGTTGCAGCATTGGCCCAGGTGTCCTTTCCAGGCCGGTAGTTCCCGAGTCCTTAGGGAAGCAGATTCCGACTTTCCAAATGTTGCTGGAGCCTGCGTGCTACTATCTTTTCGAGGACTTTGTTGTACGTGTTTTGCAGGGTTATGATTCGGTATCCATTAACTCTGGAGTGGTCCTTACCTGGCTTTGGGAGTTGGACCAGGTAGCTATGCAGCCAATCGTGGGGTATTTCCGCCGTATTGATGCTTAGGTTGAAACAAAGAGCCATCTCCTCCAAGTCCCCATCCTTTATGTTCCTCATATGGGAGTACCTCACCCCATCTGGAACTGGCGCTGTGTCTTTAGCCCGCTTCAGTACCCGTCTAATGTCCTCCACTTGAATATCATAGTCATCCTTCCTGATGACCCGTGACAAGGCTTCGCTGACGCTATCTCTAATAGCCGTATCTTGCTGATTCATCTGTTTTAAAAATCGCGCAAGAAAAGCCTCCCCTTTGTCCTTGTCAGTTGTCATAGGTCGGTTGTTATCATCATAAACGGTGCCATATGTACCAGGCATCCCCTGTCTCTTCATCTGCCGGTGCAGCCTCCAGAATTTTCCCAATGTCGCATCCCCACCGACTTCATTGATAAACTGTTCCCACTTAATCCTCTTTGCCTCTGCTGCCTGGAGTTTGAAATCCTGCACCTTTACTTTTTTATGCCTTTCAGCCTCTTCCAATTCTGTGTCAACTGAATTGGTTGCTCTTCGCACCCTCTGCCAATTCCTTATGGCCGCCCTCTTTTCCCTCCATGAATTCTCGACCTCTGGTGTCCACCATGGTGGTTGGGTAAAGATTTTTCTGGTTGTTTTAGATCTTCCCTGTGATCTAAAACGCCCCAAGAGCGAAGAGTCGTCGTGATCATAACTGAATGCCCTGAGAGCTCTTATAGCCCTAACTGTGCTGGACTTAGGTATCAGCAAAGAACAGGGGGGGGGGGGGTGGTCACTTCCATGGTCTCCAAGGCCGCTCCATTTTATATGTAATGCCGCCTTTTGGGATACAAGCGCCAGGTCGATGGCCGTGTCAGGGTCCCCCGGTCACATTGCAAGCCTAGTGGGTGTACCGTCATTTAGACCTCAGCAAGAGCAGTACCCTGTCTATTTTCTCCCGACCTGTCCCATTCCTTGGCGCGGGCATTGAAGTCACCACATATCAATTATCAGATACCTAGTATCTGGAGTGTCCACTGATCCTTTCAATCAGTCCCAACTGTCACAGCCTCACAACATAGGGACGGTACCAACATGAAAGTAAGAGATACTGGCGAAGGGACAGAACTCCAGAAAAGGGGAAAGAACCGAGTCACTCGAAGGCTCGAATAATCCAGATCCTTCTCGAAGGACCGGTCAGTGTGTCCACAGCCCCGTGGACACTGATGGGGCCCGCCGATTGCGGGGTCCACGAGAAACTCAGAGAGAGTTGCCACCCGTGTCGGATTGCGACACGTGTGGAAGAACAGACACGGACTGGACATCGAGGAAGCAACAGGGCTTACCTTAAGGGGACTTGATAGTAGACCCAATGGTATTTAGGGGTCTTAGACATATGTTTAGATAGCTGCTAGAGTTATTGTGTTAATCATGTTCATTGTAAACTCCTGTGATACGCAACTTGTTGAAGGCTGGCTTGTGAAAACTCGCTTCGCCAGCGTACTGTAATATACATGTAAATAAATGTTGCTAGATTGTATCTGAACGGAGTTTGTTGCCTGTACGAGCCCGAGTTTCAATCCTCTAGAGATCTAGGACGGTGACAGGCTATTTGGGGGCAAGCGCCGGTTTTGGCAATCATTAGCAGTTATCTTCAACTTTAGCAATATTTTCAACTTTCCATTCAAAGAAATTTCGTAATCAACTTCCGAAATCCTTCTCACAACTTTAAATGGTCCCTGCCAAGAGGTTGATAGTAAATCTCTCTTGTCAGGTAGTAATAGTAAAATATCTTGATTTGGTTGTAATACAATCGTTCTTGCCCCTTTGTTGGCGTACTGCCTGTACCTACAACCTTTCTCCTGTAATGATGTTCTGGCTATCAAGTCGGTGGTGGTAATATTAGGTGAAATGGTTTGGATCTGCTTTTTGTTGTTCTAACCGATAGTTCGCCGCTGCTGGTACTTAAGCAAGGTGTACCAAAGAACCATCGTTTGCAAAGATGGTTTCTTCTTCTTCAAGATTTCGACTTTGAAATCCGCCATATCAAGGGCACTGATAACATTATTGCTGACTTTTTATCACGGCAAACTAATGCACCAGCAGACGATCACTAGGCACATTAATTATTCGCCATACAATAATCTGTGATATTTTAGTCTGTTGCATACAACAGTGTACCTCTACACTTACTAGAGAACTTTCATTCAGAAGTAACAACGCCCAAGTGTATAGGTTACGTATGACACCCACGAACATGACACTTTGAGAACCCTATTTTACCAAGTGCCAAGGTGTTAAAAATAATCTGAGCGATATATAAGATCTGTGAAATGATTTCAACCAGTGAACTGACATTCATCTGTAAAGATTAAGAACACTGCATACTCGCTATGGCTAAGAAACTTCGCAAACAGCCGAAATAGAACGACATCGATTACAACATGCAAGGGACAGCTATATTAACTGTTGACGTTGATGGCACGACACACGGACAACAGGAGGACAACACACACATTGTCGATGGATTTAGTTAGCTAGTTAGTTAATTAGTTATTTATTAGTTAATATCTATTACACTTGTATTTAATTATGTATATAAAATATGTCAACCTATAACTTGTATATTTCTACCATATTATTACAAGTATTTCCATTCATAGGTGAAATATTTTTCCTATACAATTTTTTCCATTTAAATTATAAACCATGTTTTGAGTACACGTACAAAAAGTACTTGTTACCTTAAAGGGAACTTATCGCCTAAGCCATTTTTCTAAGGGCAATAATACTTACCTCAACTTTATTTATATATTTTAACAAAATACTATTTTGTATAAAAGATGGATGAATGACAGAGTGAATGAATTAAATGAGAGAGCAATATACTGAGCGGACAAATTGTACGCAAAATGTATTTATTTTAATTTGTCTGCGTCTTTCATGTAAAAATGTATTACCTGTCTAATTGTTAATACATGTTTAGTATTTAACACACTACATCTAAGTACCACTGCTTGGAATGCCCGATCATGCATTACACACATTGGGGTAATTTATGACAACGGATATCCCAACTCGTGACGCTTGGAGATAAACCACACAGTGAGCACACACTTTATACAAACTTAAAACTGAACACTAACAATTAAAATACAGTCACTTTATTAGAAACTGCAACATATCAGTCAATACACGAACAAGCCAACAGGAACACGTAGTCAGATGTGATAAAACAACAGCATAGCTACATATTCAGCAACATACAACATACGGAAGTAAAAATGTATCGAAATACACACACGAGACAAGATGTGCAGGTGTACTTAAATAGCCAAGACATTTGTCTTGTTAGAACTCTCTTACACAGATTTTTAATATCTTGGTATCATATGGATACTTGAGAAGGGCGCGGTTGTAAAAACAACTGGGAAACGTCACGGAACTTCGGTCAGATAAGCATGTTTAAGGACATAGAAGAGAGAAACCTCTTCAGCAATCATCTTAAAGTGGTGTATGGGAGAATACATGAGTTGGTGATGCAGATATGTCAGTTGCCAAGTTACTATCCACCAAACTACAAACACCGACTTTATGTGATCCTGTGACAGAATTAGTACATAACTAATTACCATATAAGAACCCATCAAAGCAGGGGGGAGGGGGACTCCTGTCACAGCCTCACATAGGGACGGTACCAACATGAAAGTAAGAGATACTGGCGAAGGGACAGAACTCCAGAAAAGGGGAAAGAACCGAGTCACTCGAAGGCTCGAATAATCCAGAGCCTTCTCGAAGGACCGGTCAGTGTGTCCACAGCCCCGTGGACACTGATGGGGCCCGCCGATTGCGGGGTCCACGAGAAACTCAGAGAGAGTTGCCACCCGTGTCGGATTGCGACACGTGTGGAAGAACAGACACGGACTGGACATCGAGGAAGCAACAGGGCTTACCTTAAGGGGACTTGATAGTAGACCCAATTGTATTTAGGGGTCTTAGACATATGTTTAGATAGCTGCTAGAGTTATTGTGTTAATCATGTTCATTGTAAACTCCTGTGATACGCAACTTGTTGAAGGCTGGCTTGTGAAAACTCGCTTCGCCAGCGTATTGTAATATACATGTAAATAAATGTTGCTAGATTGTATCTGAACGGAGTTTGTTGCCTGTATGAGCCCGAGTTTCAATCCCCTAGAGATCTAGGACGGTGACACCAACTCTCTCTGCTTATGCAAGATTCCCCACTTACATATATATTTATCAGGTTCCAGCTGTATCGGCCGATTTGTATCTGCATTCCCTGCACCTCTTTACTCTCCTGACCCTACCCACTAATATCCAGTATTGAATGATGTAAACCGTCCGTGACCACCAGAGCCTGCCCATGTCTTCCCTGCCCGGTTGGGTTGATGTAACATGTGTAGCCAGGGCACTTTAAAAAGTTCGTATTCAGTTCTTGTAACATCAGGACATCGAAATCGTAGACCAGTTTCTCCAGTATTGGTCCTCGTTGCTTTGCACTACTGCAAGTCCAAACAATATAAAATGGCACAAAGTAGTGCAGCTTTACATAACAGAATTACTACACACACAGGACGTTGCGGCGATTAGCCTTCATCAGTAAACAAAGACATTCACAAAACACACAGAAGCTGTGTATAACTGTTGTACACAGCTCGGAAGTTTGAGGTAAGTATGAACATTTTTTCCAATCTTCATTTTCTCTTCATTGCTTTCATTTTTTTTTCTTCATCTTTTTGTTCTTCTCGTCCTGTCGTCACGTTTTGATGTAGTCACAGGAGATCTCCTTGACTATATGTTGTGTTTTGTGAATGTCTTTGTTTGCTGATGAAAGCTAATCGCTGCAACGTCCTGTATGTGTCGTAATTCTGTTAGTTATGTAAAGCTGCTCTACTTTGTCATTTTATATTGTTTCGGTAACTCTGTTGACAATTGGAGGGTGACTCTAAGTTTTTGTACTAACTTCGGCAGTTGCAGGACACAGGCGTGTTGAAGTTGGACTGAAACAGTAAAACACACTCTTACTCTTACTCTTAGTTGGGTAATGTTGAATATTGTGTTCGATAATTTATTTGTCGTTTAATGATGTTGAATATCGTTGTACTATCTCACTTTTACGGGGTGGGAGGACGGTGTCTAGGTGGCCAAGCAGCCTGCCTCGCATTCCCGGTTCCGAAAGTAAGGCGAGATGGACTTGGACATATAATTAATTATTAATGTCAATATTATTAATTATTATTAATATAAATTATATTAATAAATCAGATTGCTTCTGGCACTATTGAGACTATTGACTATTAATTATTGGCACTGGTGTTGCCAATAGTGGCAGAAGCTATCTGATTTTTCCTCCCATCCATATTCCAACAACACTGTTGGAACTCTTCGCTGGTTGCTGAGGATGGGGACGGAACGCTTACCCTTAATGGGAATGCCCCGAATGCTATGCTTAAATCAATCAAACCGAAAGTTGTGGGTTCGATTCCGGGCTCGGACTTTAAGTTCACGGGTGTAGTTCCCTGGGAACTCCTGGGGGTCGTCGCTGGAGCTACAAAGCTCGTGCTCTGTGCGATGCTTTCGGCCGGCTGCCTCGTAAAAGAGACGGAGCAAATTTGATAAACGGAGTGTGAGTGACTATACATACAATTTTGTGAATAGTATGAGCCGCTATACACACAAATTTGTGGCTGGTCACGTGATTATTCGGCGGGTCACGTGATGTCAACTTCCTTTTGACTACATTATTAATGTTTGTGGAACTATCATTGTGTTCTCGGTAGTGTAGTGGCTAGTATCTACGCCTGTCACATGGGAGACTGGGGTTCGACTCCCCGCCAGCAATTTTTAAAAAATCAATCAATCAGGTGCCGTCTCCACAATGAAGGTTGGCTGCAATGGATCTCCAACACTTTCTGTCTCTTGCCTTTACTGTATATTCTGTTAGGCTGATGTTCGTCCATCTCTTGATGTTATCTTCGCCCTTGTATTGTTGTCTACCTCTTGCTCGCTTGCCCTCAGCCTTGCCCTCCAGTATGGTTATTATAAGAGTATCATGTCTTTTAACATGGCCGAAATATTTCACTTGCCTCCTCTTTATTTCTTCCATCAACTCTCTCTTCATTCCCAGTTTTTCCAGAACCTCTGCATTTGAGTGTTTTTGTTTCCATGAAATACGGCATATTCGTCTGTATATCCACATCTCCAGGGCTTCTAAGCGACTTTCTAGTTGCTTGAGGAACTAAAATATAGAACTGAGACAACTCGAAACATCTGAATAAAGTGTGCTCTACGGTTCTGCGGTAGCTGCCGGGGGGGGGGGGGGGGGGATCCCCCAGGCAACGACGAAGTGATCGAGTGTCGGATGAATCCAATAGATGTCTTTGTTTAACATGAATTTTATTTGCCAAATAAATTATCACTGTACGTAGAGTGTCCCCTTGTCGACAAATATTGTCTTTGTGAGGTTTGAAGAAAAAGAACTTACAAAAAAAAAAAAAAGACAGACAAGAAGAGAGAATAATAGTCTTCTTCAAATTTTTGTGAATAGGGGCTCGTGCTATTCAAAAAATTTTGTGCCGAATAATCACGTGACCAGCCACAAATTTTTGTGCATAAAGGCTCGTACTATTCACAAAATTTTGTGAATAGGCGCTCCCTTAGATAAAACTCGAGGCGATGAAGTCGAACCTCTCTGTCAGCTCATATCCCCTATTTGAATTATTCACCTCATTCTGTTCGTCTTCTCCGTGTAATTTTTGGTCTTCCACTATTTTATTTGCCTTGTGGGTATGGACAATAGGCACTCTTCCGAATAACGGTCCCAAATTATTTCTTGTAAAAAGCACCCCTTGCAGGACCTCATAAGGTGATAATTGATATAATAAAAAAATATTTAACACTACAAACTAAAATATAGAACTGAGAAAATCGAAATACACACCAATAATATTTGACAGTTATATGTGGAAATATGTACGTACAATACTTAATTTGGTAAAGTTATTTATTATGTACAGTTATTGAGTGTGTGATGGACAGCTAGACCGATCAATGATGCAATAAATATTTTTGGGCCTGGAGGGCCCTCACTGTCATCAGAGTATACCTATGTTATATGTGGAAATACGTACATACAAGATATATTACACTCCGATGACAGTGAGGGACCTCCGGGCCCAGGAAACATTTATTGCATCCATCGATCGGTCTTGCAGTCCACGACACACTGAACCAGAAGTGATCGACAACATCACCTAATGAGGCCCTGTAAGGGATACTTTTTATATTAAATAATTTGAGACCGTTATTCGGAAGAGTGCCGGACAATATAATAGGCTTTATTGTTATTTTTGTTGCGTATCCCTTACGGGACATTGCAGTCAACACCAGCATTTTTCATCTGCTGTTGATGTACTAGGCAAGTGTTACATTCAGTAGTTTGCCATTACTTTCTGAATGATCGGCTCCCATACCAGCACGTTATAACACAACATGACACGGTCTGCTGCACAAATCAATTGCAGCTGGTCTTCGAACGTCTGGTACCTGGCTCACGAACTGCGTTCGCAAACCTTTAGCCACGGAGCCGGCCCTTGTTATACTGTATACTATTTTCAGGTTTTCTGTATCTGCCCTACCTAGCGTCAGTGTCTTTCCTCACTTATTAATTCACTTGTATGTAGTTTAGCTTTTTTCATGAACTCATTAGTGTCATACCACAATCACTTTAATCCTTTTATTCTACACAGTGTAAGTATTCTAGTCATGATTTTCAAATTGGGTTTTTACAACTGCGACCACCACAGGTAGATAGGCCTTGAAAACCCAAATCTAATTGTACCTCAATAATGACTGTATGTCAATTCTAAGTGGAGATATTCACATTTTTGTGAAGTCAAACGATTTAGGATGTTCTCATGTTCCTCGTACTTTTGAAGCTCTTTTATTGTGTCTCATGTTCTCCGCTTCCGGTCCATCCGACATTGTATCGAACGGGTCATTGACGGACATGAAATCTCACTTCATCCATATGTTCCGTCATGTTAAATGATAAAAAAATAGTACAAGTATACAAATAAATTATTAATAATCTTTAAACTTGTATTCTCTTTAACTTTAGTAGTTCAAATTGCACATTTGAGCATTAAAACTGTCCACAGCTGGCTGCTGCCATCTTGGAGTTCCATTCAAACATCTCGCTGACATATTGTTTTTTTTTAAATGAGAGGTAAAGCGAAGCAAGTGATGAAACTCTTCAAATATATGTAAACATGGGTGCTGAATTCGAATATCCATCTAAAAATATCTTAATATTAAATAATCATAACATAATATAATCATAATATAAATAATAATAATATAATATAAATTTACTTACTTTGTGCCAAGTAATTCAGTATATTTAAAAGGTCACGATAATTTCAACCAATCGCTGTGCATGGAATATTAGACTAACCTTTCCTGGAAAACCTAAGATGGCATCTGTTATTGTCACGTGATACTTGAATGAATGAATGAATGACGTCTTAACCATGAATGGTCTTTACAGCAGCCATTTTAGTGACACAACAGAACAGGCTGGGGTGGCTCGGTATATCACTTCTGTTTTCAGTTCAGATCACGGCATGGCTGGCATACCTACCACACAGGCACCAATGATTGAATGTCTGTAGTCCATTAATAATTGTTTAGACATTCTCCCCAATGCTTGTTCTGAATTTGGTTTAACAATTAGCAAAAATAAGACACAGATTATGTCACAAGGTGCACATGGGGTACCATCAATCTTTTTTGATGATGCCCAACTGGAGATAGTAGACCATTTTACATATCTAGGATCTGAGGTAAATAGCAAATTATCCCTAGATCAGGAAATCAACATCAGGATTGGTAAGGCAGCAACAACAATGAACATGTTAAGAAAAAGAGTCTAGGAGAACAGAAGGTTACTGCCAAAACAAAAGTACTTGTCTATCAAGCCTGTGTCCTCTTCTTTATGGCAGTGAAACCTGGTCAACTTACTCACACCAAGAGAAATGTTAAAACAGCTTTCTTCTTCTTCGTTCATCCGGAGTTTTTTTTTTGGATGTGATTGCGTTGTGCCTGTTTACAGCAGAGCTGCGTTCTTGCGCCGTTAGGCCGACACATCCGACTTCTGCGGGCATTTGTTGACCGGGTTAACCTTCCCGGGAAATAGCTTTCATATGCGGTGTCTGCAAAGAATACTTGGTATTCGGTGGCAAGACAAAATCACAAATACTGAAGTATTGGAAAGATCAGGTTGTGTGGTGGTTTGTTCTATGCTCAGTCTTCGTAGACTTAGATGGATAGGACACATTAGGAGGATGGATGATGGTAGAATACCACAGGACATTTTCTTTGGTGAAAGTACAGATGGATAAGAGATCTCAGGGTCGGCCTCTACTACGATACAAAGATGTGTGTAAGCGGGACATGATTGATACAGGAATTGATAATGCACATTGGGAGCAAGTCGCTGCTGAACGTGTTGCGTGGAGGGCAAATATCAGAAATGGAATAAAGACAAAGAAGAACATGATTGGAAATACGTCACACACCGAGCGTGCGAGGCGTAAGATGGTGCATGATGGTGGAAATGACCATGTGTTCACATGCATCCACTGTGGACGAACATTTACAGCGCGAATTGGCCTTATCAGTCACATTCGCAACCGCCATGGGTTGTAGTTATTATGCATTTTTGAAGCACAATGTAACTAACTATCGTCTGTCAAGACGGCAAGGTGCCATTGATAAATGATGAGACAGTCTCCAAGTCTCTGATACATACAGCAGTAATGATTTGACATTGGAGTTGACAAATCTTTTAGTGCTATGGAAGTTCCTTTTATATGCTTATTTTAATATCTGTATATGTTCCCCCATCTTTGTCTACATTGCTACCTAAATAAATAAGTGTATAATTCTGCCTCTTGAAGTGAAGTTTCACCAAGGGAGATTAGGTTATCATTTGCTTGATTTACAGCAGAGCACATACTTCAGGATTGCCCAATCTACAACATATCCAGGCGAACCTTCTGGCCTTGAGAGACAACATCGAAGATAAACTCTATGGACCACTGAGTGAACTAAAAAAGACTGTTAGATTCAAACAAGAGACAACATTGTAGTTATAAACATATTTCAGGCGAATGAAAAAAGAAGAAGCTTGATTTATTCTCATTATCTTTGTCTTTCCCTATGAATTTTTAGACATAATTGTTCCAGTTATCAGTTGGGGTATCTTCATTGCACTCTGGACATGTCCATAGGTGCTCAGATCCTCCCCCCAGCATATGCATCAGCGTCCGGTGGCTAATAGTGCCAGTTCTGTGTTGGTTGACGAGGCACTTTGTTTTCCCGATGTACCTCTCGCGTCTGGCTGTGCCGATTCTTACTCCCAGGTCTTTCATCCTGGACAGCGATGTGGAATCACAGACGTCAAAGTCCTCTGTTCTCGCCATATCTTTAAGGACGTTAATAACATCGGCACGATCCATGGGCTGGCCATCTACAGGGGGTGCAGAGCCAGCCAGTTTGTCAGCTCGTTCATTTCCCTCGACTCCCGCATGTCCCGGGACGAAGATGAAGGTGACTTTACGGACAACAGACTTCCGCAGCGATTCAGTCCACTGTCTACGTACAGATCCAGCTTCGACCTTCTGAATCATGCTCATTGAATCACTTAGTACACACACACGTTGGTATAATGCTGTGATTCCAGCCATATGAAAGCCTGTGTAACTGCCATCACCTCCATCGTCATGCTGCTCGTGGTCATAGAGTGGGCACCACTGGATTCTTGAACGGTTCGGCCCGCTGAACGGGCTGTAAATGCCCACGCACTTCTCTGCTGCTTTACAACAGATCCATCTGTATAGATGAGCACTTCGGGGCTATCTGAGTGTTCATAGATGAGCGCGTTAACCTCTGCATTGACAGCGGCAGGGTTCTGCTCTCTGCACCGTCTGTCGAGTGTGATAATGCAGGAGAAAGTGCACTTAAAAGCTGGAGGCACCGGCACCCATTCCTTGCCGGGGTTGATACTGGTAAGACTGCAGACCTGTCTGACGACATCTTCCGCCCGACCCATCCATGATTTGCCCCTCTTTAGCCTGTCACCCTTTTCTCTGAATATAGCGTCATGCAGAGGGTGCTGCTCATCTGCACTTATTTTTAAGTATGCACGAGCTCTCCAGATCTTGATCCTGTGTTCCATTGTCGGGAAGTCAAGGAGGTATCTCATTGCTACACAGCTGGTGTCTCTCGTGCAGACAAAATGATGCGCATGGCTCCGTTTTGTACCTTTTCAAGTCTTCCAATCTGTGTAGGGCTGACAGTGAGGATGGCCAGGGCATACTCGATGTGTGAAAGCACAAGTCCTTGGAACAGAAGTATTAGCAGTCTTTGCTCGATATTGGCAGTCGCCATGACTCTCATTGCTGACAAACCTTTTCGAGCCTTCGTTATGACATAATCGACATGATCTCTGAAGGACAGGCTACGATCAAGCCTCACGCCAAGATATGTCATTGACTGGGTTCTACTCAAACTGCTCCCATCCATTCTTACTGCCGGCAGGTCTGTTTTCACAATATGGTTGTTTAGTGAGAACCATGTAACCGTTGCCTTTGCAGGGTTGACAAGGGCATCGGCATCAGCACACCATGAGGAAATTCGATCTAGTTCGCCCTGCATATCATTGGCAACCGCCTGTCTATCTCGACCCTGTCGATACACGAGGATGTCGTCAACAAATGACAGAGTCCTACCCCTCCCGTCCAACTGTTGTTCAGTGATCGGCACCGTATACACGTTGAATAGTACTGGTGACAGTGGTGAACCCTGCGGCAATCCTGGACATATCGTTATCGGCTCAGAATACCAACTCCCGCATCTTAGCACCACCTTCCTTTGGAGTAGAACTGCAGCTATCCATCGTACAAGGTGAGGGTGCACTTTCAGTCTGAGGAGAGTTTGCATCAAGTGCTCGAAGGATACTCTATTGTATGCGTCCTCTAAGTCTATGGCGGTCGCACATGTCTCTTCTCTGACCTGAAATCCTTCGTAAACATCTTGAGCAAAGACTGCCGCATTCAGCCATGACTCTTTGTTGCGTCTGTATCCTCCAAGTGTGGGCGGGAAGCATCCGAGCTGTTCCAAGTCACAAGCAAGTTTGTGAGCTACAATTTTCTCCATATATTTCTCCACATAATTGTTGTGACCTCCTATCTGTTGTGTTTAGCTAAATCTTGCATATCATTTCAATGTGTGGGACAAGAAGGCAATGTCATCAACAAAGTCCATATCACTGAGATTCAGTGCACAAGCATTTGTGCACAAGCACTATTGGGATCAAATGTACCTAATTGTTAAATGTAGACATACTCACAATTTTCATGTTAGAAGCTAACAAAGTAGAATTCTTGCTTCTAAGCAACAGTTTAGAGAGAACATTGATGACAAGATGTTCTTGTTTTTCTCTCCAATTGAAGACTCATTATTGAATGTATGGGGGGGGGGGGGGGGGGGGGGGGGGGGGGGGGGAAGGGGACACCAAACAATGGCTGCCACTATAAGTATTACATCAAATTTAATGTGTGTATTATGTGTGACACAAGTGATAAGGATGTTCCATAAAGCTGTCATGTATTGTTATGTAGATTTTGCTGTGATAAACTAATATCATTACACTGTGATAGGTTCCCAAACTCATATTCTTGAACAGGACTTGAGGACATATCAGAAATCATGTCTTGAAGTAATCATAAGACATTTTGTATCATTAATCATTTTGAAAAACAAAATATCAAATTCATTTATATAGTTTGTGTTTGCATACAAACATAACTTACATATCCTTTCAGACTGACTGTAGACATAAGATGGAGAATAAACTACCATCAAGTGTCAAGATAGAACAAGCTGAAGTCGGTGTAGGTCAAGGTAAGATTAAGTGCAATATAGCATAACAGTTAGTTGAATATTCTTTACAAGATGTTGCAATCTACCCAAGATTTATTGGTTGTTTTTGATTTATTAGATAATTCTAAAATTCATCATCGGCAGTTGATGTTGATGATGATTCTGATTTACTAGATAATTCTACATTTAAGAGTTTGCCATTGCTTTCTGAATTGTCAAAGCATTAAATCAACACAATAGCAGAATCAGACACTGGGAAAATAAGGTCATAGGTGTGACCAAGTGTCCACCGGGATCAGTGCACAACTCTGCAGCTGAGGAGAGCAGGGCACTCTCTTGTCCTGACAATCGGAAATTGCTGTCAAAGGCAGAGGTAAAAGACCCCCGTGTGAATATGGAAGACAAGGGAAAACACCACATTACCTTCCCAAGACAAGTTTAAAGTAGGAACACGGAATGTCAGGACATATTTGAGATAGGAAAGTTACATAATGTAATTAAAAAAATGAAAAATATGAAGATTAATATCCTAGGCATGAGTGAGATGAGGTGGAGATCTGTTAAAATAATAACAGACAAACACACAATAATTTATTCAGGAGGTAATACATATGGAAAAGGAGTAGGACTAATGTTTGATGACGAAACAGCTAAATCAATTAATGGTTATTTGATTAAATCAGATAGCTATTATTGTCAAATTCAAAGTCAAACCAAGAGATATAAATATTATACAAGTGTAGGTACCTAAAACATGCAGTACTGAAGTGGAATTACAAACATTTTATGACAAAATAGAAATGGTGACAGGGGTGGAACATTTAAACTTCATTCTTCTTCTTCTTCTTCTTCTTCTTCTTCTTCTTCTTCTTCTTCTTCTTCTTCTTCTTCTTCTTCTTCTTCTTCTTCTTCTTCTTCTTCTTCTTCTTCTTCTTCTTCTTCTTCTTCTTCTCCTTCTTCTTCTTCTCCTTCTTCTTCTTCTTCTCCTTCTTCTTCTTCTGCGTTCATCCGGAGTTTTTTATTTTCGGACATGATTGCGTTGTGCCTGTTTACAGCAGAGCTGAGTTCTTGCGCCGTTAGGCCGACACATCTGACTTCTGCGGGCATTTTTTGACTGGGTTAACCTTCCCGGGGGAAACTTCATTCAGGAGCCAGCCCTTTTTCTCAGGATCCAGCAAATATTTGTTAACATGGGCTAAGAAATATATGAATCAATCTCTGATTAAGCTACATATTTTGACATGAGCCATTAAATGTCCTTTATTAAAGGCCCAGTCAAAGCCATCAGTGTGAGAACACTTAAGTTATTCACACATCTCTAGAGCTTTAAAGTAGGCAGCACTTGTTGCATCTTCCAATGGCACAATAGAAAGAAATGTCTCCTTCCCTTTCCCTTCTCTGATAGAATGAATATATCCCCGGGAAGGTTAACCCGGTCAACAAATGCCCGCAGAAGTCGGATGTGTCGGCCTAACGGCACAAGAACGCAGCTCTGCTGTAAACAGGCACAACGCAGTCACATCCGGAAAAAAATCCGGATGAACGAAGAAGAAGAAGAAGAAGAATGAATATATAGTGTCAGTCCCTCATCATCAGATCTATCTGCATCTCCATCAAGTAAGATACTGACATTTGGTTGTCCTTTATTTCAATATCAAATCTTCACGAAGAGATGAGGCAGTGTAATAAATAAATTCTCCTCATTGTTTTTTTTCTAAAACTTCTTTGAATCAATTACATTGATCTTGGCTAACAATGCAACCAAACCTTTAAAGTCAGTGTAGGGTTTGTAACTGTTGGCAAAACAATACAATGCCATGAAATGTGCATTCATATGTTGCAGCATATTAGCATCCATGTTTCTTTTTCTCTCACTTTCTAAAGGAGACCATTCAGGGTTAAATTTTGTACTTTCAGCCTTCTGACACTTGAAATGCATATAGAAGCCAGAAGGTTTGCTTAGATATGTTGTACTTTTGGCAGTCTTGGAGTATGTGATCTGCTGTCTGCAGCACCAATCCATATGTGCATATGGCTGATACGCCAATCTTGAATTTTGTGTACATATGGTTACATAATCTATTGTGTCGTGTTCTGAGGCGCAGAATAATGATTTGTTCTTGTCTGTCCATAAGCTGATTTTATCATTCTTTTCTTTTGATGGTATGTAATGAGTACATTAGGTTGTTCTTCTATGGCTCCTTCCTTAACCAATCGATCAGCTCTCTCATTTCCGGGTGCTCCACAGTGAGATGGTATCCACTGTAAGGTGACCTTAGGCTGGCCATCTAGTTCAGAAAGTAGTGTCCGCATTACTGGCAATTTCCCAGACAGGAGTGCGTCGCGTACTGATTTTGCATCTGTCAGTAGCACTATTGACTATTTACCATGGTTGGTATTTAGTAATTTCTCTGTTGCTGTCTTGATTTCCTGGATTTCTTCATCGTAGTTATGGCAGTACTTTCCTGTTGGTACTCTGGCCGTGTCCCTAGTATTATTTGGGTATTCTATGTACACTCCCGATCCTCCATTTCGAACAGCATTTTGTACTGACCCACCTGTGTAGACTCGGATCCAGAGGTCATGTGGGTATTCTTCATCAAGGAAGCTGAGAGTGGCTGTTCTACACTGCACACTGTTCTGTTCTTCCTTGTCAAATACTCCTCTCACTTTTGTCTGGATTTGTAGTGATAGTCTATGCTCATTTTCCCATGGAGTTCGCTCTGGTATAGTTTTCAGGGAGGGGGGGGGGGGGGGGGTACCAACTGTGGGAAGATCGGTGGTTTTTCTGCAGAGTCGTTTGGTCTGGTGGATAAAACTGCTTCATTTCAACCGCCACATAGCTAAGTTTTCAAATCTGTTCTTCATAGGGTGGCCTGGAAAGCTGGGAAACTTCTGCTTGTATTAGCGTTTTCATATCTCTGCGCTCTCTCAGTGCTTGTGTCCTCCCCATCTTCTCCATCTCCACTATAGGGGTTGATCTCATCCCTCCCATGGTGACTCTAAGTGCCTGATTTTGCACTTTGTCCAGCTCTTGTAGTGTGGATTTTGATGCTGAACACAACGCAGTTGACCTGTATTTTAGGTGTGGTTGTGTGCTCTGTTGATAAACTTTGCTAAGTATTTTCCCACTAGCTCCACTTGTGGTTCCACTTAGTTTTCTCAGGATGGCTATTTTCCTTCTGGGTTTTGCTACTGCTTTGTTGATGTGCTTTCTCCACGTCAGCCTGCCATCAAATGTTACTCCAAGATATGTTGGTTCTTTATCTTCTCTTAGAGGTATTCCATTTATCTGGATGATCCCTGCCTTTTGTTTTGGAGAGAGGGTAAATAGAGTGGTACTGCATCTGTCAGTGTTTATGCTGACACACCATCTATTTGCCCATGCAACAAATGCATCAATAGCTCTTTGTAGCGATCTTGTGGCCATTGATGCATGTTCATTTGTACTCCATAGAACCAGGTCATTAGCTTACATTGCCGCTTTAATTCCATGCGGTAGATTAGCAACAAGATCTGTCATTTACTGTCATTTACTGCCAATATAGTACCTTGCGGTGTATGGCAGAGGGGTCTTTGAGCCTGAGGAATAAAGGCCGCCTGGCTAGTGCAGTCGCCGCGAACTGTGCAGGTTAGGATTTTCTTTTTGCCCCCGACAGAAAAAAATCCCGCACCTTACCGGGGATCGAACCCGGGTCTCCCGAATGAGAGTCCGGCGTTCTATCCACTCGGCCAGCCGCTCCTCAGCAACAAGATCATTGATGAATATTAGAAAAAGTGTGGGGGACAAGACTCCGCCCTGGGGAACACTGTGACGCAGTAGTACTTTCTTGCTCTAGAGTCCGTCTATCTGTACTCGGGCTCTTCTGTTGTGCAAGTATACTTTCACCCATTTGTACATTCTTCCATTGACTTTGCAGTTCTCAGTTGTCTTCATCAGACCTTCTTTCCAGACTTTGTCAAAGGCTTTTTTTCAGATCTATCCATGCCGCAAGCACCAGCTTCTTCTCTTGGAATGCATCTTCAATTTCTTGAGAGAGGTAGGTTGTCTGATCTGTCGTAGAGTAGCACTGCCTAAAGCCAGCCTGCTGTGGCACAAGGATGTTTTTACTTTCAATGTACCACTGCAGTCTGTGATTGATGATGTGCTCCAGTGTTTTGCAGAGACAGCTGGTGAGGCTAATGGGTCTGTAGCTGGAGACAATGGAACTGTCTTTCCCTGATTTTAGGAGTGGTATCATGATTGCTTCTCTCCAGGCTTGTGGAACACTGCCTAAGGTCCAACTGTTATTGTAGATCTGCAGCAGCTTTGTTCGCTGATTGTGATGGGTGCCTCCAGAACCTCATGTACTATTTCATTATGTCCTGTATGTTGCCACTTCTCTCTAGTCTCTTGTTTGTTCTCTGGAATAATTTTGATGTTGTTATCTTGTGCAAATGAGTCCGCAAATGGTAAGCTGCTTACTTTCCTGTTAAGATGTTTCCATCTTATTGTAGTGCCAATCTTTGAGTTTCTCCGGTGCCCTCATCGTTAAGTTGTTTTAAATAGCTTTCACAACTGTGTCTCTTTCAAAGTTCAGTGACTCTGTTTTTCTTTCGCTGGCTTTTCCATCTAGCCTGCAGCTTGACTCTTTGAAATGTGGCTTTTTCTGCTGGTATTATTGAACCTGTACTTTATATGGATGTGAAGCTTGGACAATGAGAAGTCAGGCTGAAAAACATCTGATGGCTGTAGAATGTGGTTTCTGAGGAAAATGCAAAGAATACCATGGACAGCCAGAAAGACCAATGAACAAGTCCTTCAAGAAACAAATGAAGATCGTAAACTGATTAGAGACATTAGACACAATTTTGTCATGGGCTAACGGGGCTATGGCTCGCCATAGGGGATGAACTCCCTGTGGTCAGATTAGTGTCCTAAACCTGCGACTGGCCTAGCAAGCCGGCAGGGGATCTTCATACTGCTCTTAGAAAAACTAAGAAGTATATACAGAGGCATTTCACTGTTGAGTCATACTGGGAAAATATTTTGCAAAATTCTTGAAAAAAGATTACGAACTACTTTAGAACCCCAGCTAAGCGAAACGCAGCTTGGATTTAGGAAAAACAAAGGATGCACAGACGCCATTTTTGCTCTTAGACAACTTATAGAAAAATCAATCGAATTCAATGAAACACTCTACTTAGCCTTTGTCGACCAAGAAAAGGCATTTGATAGGGTAGATAGAAACAAGCTGTGGGAAATCCTTAAACAATATGGAGTGAGTACACATCTAACAAACCTATGTAGAAGTTTATACAACAACAGTGAATGCATAGTGAGAGCAACTGGAGGACACTCAGAACCCTTCACCATAAGATCTGGAGTACGACAAGGTTGTGTCCTGTCCCCTCTCTTGTTCATAACATATATAGACAACATATGTAAAGAAACCAGCCAAGCAGAGACAGCAAGAATACCGCATGACGAGAACACAGAAGAAGAACCATCTGCAAATCTAACCATTAGAGAACTCCTGTTTGCGGACGACCAAGCACTAATAGCAAAATCAGAAGCTGAATTACAAGACCACATGAATAGTCTAAACGAAATGTGTAGGGAACATAACATGAAAATTAGCACAAGCAAAACAGAGGTAATGACTATAACTAAAGAAGAACAAACAGCAACAATTCACCTAAACGAACATCCCTTGAAACAAGTAAAGAGCTTCAAGTACCTAGGAAGTATAATATCATCAAATGGCAGATCAGAAGACGAGATCGAAAATAGGTGCAATAAGGCAAATCAACTCATTGGACAAATGGCACCAATACTAAAGAACAAACATGTATCAATAACTACTAAGAAAGCACTTTACAACACAATCTTCCTACCAACTCTGTGCTACCAATGCCAAACCTGGACAATGACAGAAAAAGAGAAAAGAAAAATCACAACAACAGAAATGAGGTTCCTGAGAAGAATACTCAATGTATCAAGAAGAGATAAGATCAGAAATGAAGAAATCAGGACTAAAGTGGGGGTTAAAGCTGCTCTAGATTTTATTAGAAAGCAGCAAGTCAAATGGTTTGGCCATGCAAGTAGGCTACCAGTCAACAGCATGCCACAACAAGCAATGATGTACAGACCAGATGGAAACAGAGGAAGAGGCCGACCACGTAAACGTTGGATGGAGGGAATAACAGAATCCATGGGAATGTCGATATACGAAGCCCATAACCGGGCACTCTCATGAAGTTTATACTTCACCTCGACACCGCAAGGTACAAGAGGATCATGATGAGATGAGATGAGATGAGATGAGACACAATTTTTTGGGCATGTTATGAGAAGAAATGATTTGGAGAACTTGGTGACAACTTTGGTAAAAAGGGTCGGAGGGGGGAAAAAAAGACCAAGGGAAGGATAAAGAAAACCCCCAGGGGCCCTG
>JACEFZ010016936.1:0-20989 GCA_014155875.1 Cepaea nemoralis | reverse complement strand
ATCAATTGACCGCCGACGCTTATTAGAACGGCACATAATGAATGATGAATGGGATATATAATACTAAATACATACTCAAGGATCTAGCACCATCCACCGTCATCATATTGTCAAACCACGCTGTTAGCTGTGAAGGTTACAGAACTATTAGATAGACGTTTATGGTAAAATAAAGATAACACAATGAAAGCTTCCAAATTAAATATATAGGAAAGCAAGTGAAAACAACTTACCGGCCTCTGAAGTTGACTCAAAAACATATAAATGTGCAAATAAATATGTATGCGCGCTTTATAGACTCCTTGTCATGATTGTTTGTCTAGGCTCGTGGCTGTTTCATCTAATCATCTGAAAGAATGAAATGGCCCTATTCAAAATTTAAAGAAAATATGTAGGTATTTAATGGTTCAATACGGCATCAAGAATTATTGTGTGTCTTTCAGAGCAAGAGATTAATTATCTGATGTGGGTAGCTATGACAAAGGTTACTTGGCTGCCATTTGCATATCTGGTAGATGAGTGGCGCTGGTCAGTCTTCAATGGCAGTACAACTCCTGAACACTATAATAAAGTATGGTGGCGTTTACGGTAGGTATTATTTCTGGCGACAGTATTTTGTTCTTCTTAAGGTTTACAGACTACACATCGGACACCAACAGCTAGTTTCTTTTTGGGGACTTGGTGATGATGATGATGATGATGATGATGATGATGATGATTATTATTATTATTATTATTATTATTATTATTATTATTATTTAAGTTGTCAATGCTGAAAATATTATGACATGTCTTGTTATTTCTTGTGATTCAATCTGAAGACCGGTTTTCGGTTTCCGAAAATAGCACACCTTCGTTTAAGATATTTTATTTCCTTGGAAAGATAATGTTGTTTCCCAGTTGAAAGGACATTTTGAAAGACTGCAATATTTTGCAGCAAACATGTTCCACGGAACGGAGTATTCATTCACAATATCATCTATCTTTATTTGCCTGTTAAAGTATTGAATATTTAACTCTAACATTAACGTGGTACTACTATATAGATCAGGAACACATAAAACCACAAAGCCAAAACAAATAAACGGAACACTGAATACCGCTTAGACAAGACTATCAAACAAAAACATCCATTAAATGGTTCATGCTCAAACTATAATGAATAAAATTATATGACAGAATCACCAGTACCGAGCTTAAGGAGAGAGACAGAATCCAGCCAATCGATAGCTGAGGGACAGACGTAGATCTGGACGGGACACACACTGAGAAAATCCGAGACGCGTACAGTGAGAAAATTCATTCCCTTGAATGTACTGTGCAAACTAAACACAGGGATACCCAAATCAGATGAAGAAGAGCATTTGAGATAGATTCATATCATGAAGAAGAGCATTTGAGATAGATTCATATCATGGAGAGGAAATTAGGAGCGAGCTGCAGAAGATAGCATATGGCTTGGCCTGAGTCAGTTGAAGCCACAATAAGGTATAACAGGAAGAAGCAAAGTTAAAAGATAAGATTAGTGATTTCTATCTTTAAATATTGAGCACAACCCACTACTGGCAACGCTGATCGTATTCTGGTTTGAACTTAAGGCCTATCCACGTCAATATGGAAGCACTATGCTCGAGTTTCGCTCTCGTTTGAGCTCGTCAGTAGTGCATATCGTGCTCAAACGAGAGCGAAACTCGAGTATAGTGCTATTTGTTATTTTGATATTCAAGGAGAGTCCTTTCTTTGCACTCTCTGATACTATAATGTCCAGCAATTGTAGTAGATCTTTTGCATTATCCACCACCAGTACTGTGTCATCTGACTATACACTTACGCAATTACTGCTTTCAGCTGTAATCTACAAGGGGTATCCCCACCTGCTCCCAGGTTAGCCGACGATTTTGACCCTGGTAGCTTGTATGAGATTGCCACCAACAAGCCATACATTAAGTATGTATTAGTTGATTATGACTCATATTATTACACGTCTCATTGAGTGACATATTTCTATGTAACTCGTCAGGTTCATACTACTATACCACTATGTAAGTACGAGGGTAAGTTAATAAGTAAGTCACACGTGGCTGTAGAAAAATAACTACTTATGATAACAGCTTGAAACCGATTTAGTTTTATAAATACATTGTCCCTTTATTTCTCAACATAATCTCCACTAACATTGATGCACTTATCCAGTCGTTTTATCAGTCCTCCCAAACCGGCTGCATAGAACTGCTTGCTTTGTTTTCATTTACCGGTCATCCCACAGAACAGTGTGACTTACTTATTGACTCTCCCTACCGTTTTTTTCCCCTACCCAGCTATGCACCGCTTTACGGTACAAACATTTGTCAGCATAAACACTGACAACCAACCTTGGCGGGAGACATTTCGCGAATGACGCCGAAGTTCAATGTGAAGTGAAAACGTGGTTTAGAAAACAGAGCACGCAGTTCAAATACAGCCGGTTTGGGATGACTGATAAAACGATGGGAAAAGTGCATCGATATTGGTGGAAAGTATGTTGAGAAATAAAGGGACAATGTATGTATTAAAATAAACTGGTTTCAAGTTGTCATCATATTTAGTTATTTTTCTACAGTCATTTGTGACTTACTTATTAACTTACCCTCGTACATAGGTAAAATGGAACTACAGTTAGAATATATATATATATATATATATATATATATATATATATATATATATATATATATATATATATATATATATATATATATATATATATATATCGACGAATCTGGTGATCGAGTGAGATGGCAAAACATGAACCGCCCACGCTCACCGGCATGGCACATGATGGATGGATATATTATAATGATATCGTGACAACTGGAAAGATCAAGGAAATTATGCTCGATGACCTGAGATGGAGACATGGAGGAATATCACCAGCAGAGTTGATCTAGCACACCAAAGACCGAGATCTGTCGAGAGACATGAATGCTTACCACAGCTGGCAGGGCACTTGGTGGTGATGATAATGATGATGATGATGATGATGATGATAATGATGATGATGATGATGATGATGATGATGATGATGAGGATGATGAGGATGATGATGACGATGACGATGATGATGATGATGATGATGATGATGATGATGATGATGATGATGATGATGATGATGATGATGATGATGATGATGATGATGATGATGATGATGATGATGATGATGATGATGATGATGATGATGATGATGATGATGATGATGTTTGATGTCTAAGAAATTTTGCCTACACTATCGAATCACGAAAAATGTCCTAATTGCGATGCCCATTATTGCGTCTGTCTAGCATTACAGATGTCTCTTTTTAAGGGTGGTCAAACAAACTTAACTGATGTATGTGTGATCCAACGAGCTGAGCGGATGTATGCGTGGTCCAGTGAGCTTAGCTGATGTATGTGTGGTCCAGTGAGCTTAGCTGATGTATGTGTGATCCAGTAAGCTTAGCTGATGTATGCGTCTGTCTAGCATTACAGATGTCTCTTTTCAAGGGTGGTCTAACAAACTTAACTGATGTATGTGTGATCCAACGAGCTGAGCGGATGTATGCATGGTCCAGTGAGCTTAGCTGATGTATGTGTGGTCCAGTGAGCTTAGCTGATATATGTGTGGTCCAGTGAGCTTAGCTGATGTATGTGTGATCCAGTAAGCTTATCTGATGTATTTAAATATTGAGCACAACCCACTACTGGCAACGCCGATCGCATTCCGGCACAAACCTAAGGCCTATCCACGTCATGGAAGCACTATACTCGAGTTTCGCCATCGTTTGAGCTCGTCAGTAGTGCATATCCCTGACCGGATCCGGAAACAAGCCCCGGATCACGCGTGTGAAGCGGGTGTGTAACCACGCGGCACACACTGGACACGCCAAATTATCACACCGGAAATCAAGCCTACGATGGATAGCGTTGTGGTATTCCGGTGTGATAATTTGGCGTGTCCAGTGTGTGCCGCGTGGTTACACACCCGCTTCACACGCGTGATCCGGGGCTTGTTTCCGGATCCGGTCAGGGATATGCACTACTGACGAGCTCAAACGAGGGCGAAACTCGAGTATAGTGCTTCCATGACGTGGAAAGGCCTTAGGTTTGTACCGGAATGCGATCGGCGTTGCCAGTAGTGGGTTGTGCTCAATATTTAAATTTCAAATCCCGAAACAACCAAATAATCAATTTTATCTGATGTATGCTTGGTCCAGTAAGCTTAGCTTATGTATGCTTGGTCCAGTGAGCTTAGCTGATGTATGCTTGGTCCAGTAAGCTTAGCTGATGTATGCGTGGTTCAGTGAGCTTAGCTGATGTATGTGTGGTCCAGTGAGCTTAGCTGATGTATGCGTGGTCCAGTGAGCTTAGCTGATGTATGCGTGGTCCAGTGAGCTTAGCTGATGTATGTGGGGTCCAGTAAGCTTAGCTGATGAATGTGTGATCCAGTGAGCTTAGCTGATGAATGTGTGATCCAGTGAGCTTAGCGGATGTATGCTTGGTCCAGTAAGCTTAGCTGATGTATGTGTGGTCCAGTGAGCTTAGCTGATGTATGCGTGGTCCAGTGAGCTTAGCTGATGTATGTGTGGTCCAGTGAGCTTAGCTGATGTATGCGTGGTCCAGTCAGCTTAGCTGATGTATGTATGGTCCAGTAAGCTTAGCTGATGAATGTGTGATCCAGTGAGCTTAGCGGATGTATGCTTGGTCCAGTAAGCTTAGCTGATGTATGCGTGGTCCAGCGAGCTTAGCTGATGTATGCATGGAACAGTGAGCTTAGCTGATGTATGCGTGGTCCAGTAAGCTTAGCTGATGTATGTGTGGTCCAGTGAGCTTAGCTGATATATGCGTGGTCCAGTAAGCTTAGCTGATGTATGCTTGGTCCAGTGAGCGTAGCTGATGTATGTGTGGTCCAGTGAGCTTAGCTCATGTATGCTTTGTCCAGTAAGCTTAGCTGATGTATGCGTGGTCCAGTGAGCTTAGCTGATGTATGCGTGGTCCAGTAAGCTTAGCTGATGTATGCGTGGTCCAGTAAGCGTAACTGATGTATGTGTGGTCCAGTAAGCTTAGCTGATGTATGCGTGGTCCAGTGAGCTTAGCTGATGTACGCTTGGAACAGTGAGCTTAGCTGATGTATGTGTGGTCCAGTGAGCGTAGCTGATGTATGTGTAGTCCAGTGAGCTTAGCTGATGTATGTGTGGTCCAGTGAGCTTAGCTGATGTATGCTTGGTCCAGTGAGCTTAGCTGATGTATGCGTGGTCCAGTAAGCTTAGCTGATGTATGCTTGGTCCAGTGAGTTTTTCTGATGCATGCTTGGTCCAGTGAGCTTAGCTGATGTATGCTTGGTACAGTGAGCTTAGCTGATGTATGTGTGGTCCAGTAAGCTTAGCTGATGTATGGTTGGTACAGTGAGCTTAGCAGATGTATGCTTGGAACAGTGAGCTTAGCGGATGTATGCGTGGTCCAGTAAGCTTAGCAGATGTATGCGTGGTCCAGTGAGCTTAGCTGATGTATGCTTGCAACAGTGAGCTTAGCTGATGTATGCGTGGAACAGTAAGCTTAGCTGATGTATGCTTGTTCCAGTGAGCTTAGATGACGTATGTGTGGTCCAGTGAGCTTAGCTGATGTATGCTTGGAACAGTGAGCTTAGCGGATGTATGCGTGGTCCAGTAAGCTTAGCTGATGTATGCGTGGTCCAGTGAGCTTAGCTGATGTATGCTTGGAACAGTGAGCATAGCTGATGTATGCTTGGAATAGTAAGCTTAGCTGATGTATGCTTTGTCCAGTAAGATCAGCTGATGTATGCTTGGAACAGTGGGCTTAGCTGATGTATGCTTGGAACAGTGAGCTTAGCGGATGTATGCGTGGTCCAGTAAGCTTAGCTGATGTATGCGTGGTCCAGTGAGCTTAGCTGATGTATGCTTGGAACAGTGAGCTTAGCTGATGTATGCATGGAACAGTAAGCTTAGCTGATGTATGCGTGGTCCAGTGAGCTTAGCTGATGTATGTGTGGTCCAGTAAGCTTAGCTGATGTATGTGTGGTCCAGTGAGCTTAGCTGATGTATGTGTGATCCAGTGAGCTTAGCGGATGTATGCTTGGTCCAGTAAGCTTAGCTGATGTATGCTTGGAACAGTGAGTTTAGCTGATTTATGCGTGGTCCAGTAAGCTTAGCTGATGATGTATGCTTGGAACAGTGAGCTTAGCTGATGTATGCGTGGTCCAGTAAGCTTAGCTGATGTATGCTTGGTCCAGTAAGCTTAGCTCATGTATGCTTATAACAGTAAGCTTAGCTGATGTATGCTTGGAACAGTAAGCTTAGCTGATGTATGCTTTGTCCAGTAAGGTTAGCTCATTTATGCTTGGAACAGTGAGCTAAGCTGATGTAAGTGTGGTCCAGTAAGCTTAGCTGATGTATGCTTGGAACAGTGAGCTTAGCTGATATATGCTTGGTCCAGTAAACTTAGCTGATGTATGCTTTGTCCAGTAAGCTTAGCTCATGTATGCTTGGAACAGTGAGCTTAGCTGATGTCACGTGGTCCAGTAAGCTTAGCTGATGTATGCGTGGCCCAGTAAGCTTAGCTCATGTATTCTTGGTCCAGTAAGCTGAGCTGATGTATGCGTGGTCCAGTAAGCTTAGCTGATGTATGCGTGGTCCAGTAAGCTTAGCTGATGTATGCGTGGTCCAGTAAGATTAGCTTATGTATGCTTGGTCCAATAAGCTTAGCTCATGTATGTTTGGAACAGTGAGCTTAGCTGATGTATGCTTGGTCCAGTAAGCTTAGCTGATGTATGCTTGGAACAGTGAGCTTAGCTGATGTATGCGTGGTCCAGTAAGCTTAGCTGATGTATGCTTGGAACATTGAGCTTAGCTGATGTATGTGTGATCCAACGATTTTAGCTGATGTATGTGTGGTCCAGTGAGCTTAGCTGATGTATGTGTGGTCCAGTAAGCTTAGCTGATATATACGTGGTCCAGTGAGCTTAGCTGATGTATGTGTGATCCAACGAGCTATGCTGATGTATGTGTGGTCCAGTGAGCTTAGCTGATGTATGTATGGTCCAGTGAGGTTAGCTGATGTATGCGTGGTCCAGTGAGCTTAGCTGATGTATGTGCGATCCAACGAGCTTAGCTGATGTTTGCTTGGTACAGTGAGCTTAGCTGATGTATTGTTTGTCCAGTGAGCTTAGCTGATGTATGCTTGGTCCAGTGAGATTTGCTGATGTATGTGTGGTCCAGTGGGCTTAGCTGATGTATGCTTGGTCCATTGAGCTTAGCTGAAGTATGCTTGGTCCAGTGAGCTTAGCTGATGTATGTGTGGTCCAGTAAGCTTAGTTGATGTATGCTTGGTCCAGTGAGCTTAGCTGATGTATGTGTGGTCCAGTAAGCTTAGCTGATGTATGCTTTGTCCAGTTAGCTTAGCTGATGTATGCTTGGTCCAGTGAGCTTAGCTGATGTATGTGTGGTCCATTGGGCTTAGCTGATGTATGTGTGGTCCAGTGAGCTTAGCTGATGTATGCTTGGTCCAGTGAGCTTAGCCGATGTATGTGTGGTCCAGTGAGCTTCGCTGATATATGCGTGGTCCAGTGAGCTTAGCTGATGTATGCTTGGTCAAGTGAGCTTAGCTGATGTATGTGTGGTCCTGTGAGCTTAGCTGATGTATGCTTGGTCCAGAAAGCTTAGCTGATGTATGCTTGGTCCTGTAAGCTTAGCTGGTGTATGTGTGGTCCAGTGAGCTTAGCTGATGTATGCTTGGTCCAGTAAGCTTAGCTGATGTATGTGTGGTCCAGTGAGCTTAGCTGATGTATGTGTGTTCCAATGAGCTTAGCTGATGTATGTGTGTTCCGATGAGCTTTGCTAATGTATATGTGGCCCAGTGAGCTTAGCTGGTCCATGCATGGACACTCTTTGGACATACAGCCTTAATTTTTCAGCACGTAAAGCTCAGCCATAAATCACAAGCAATGGAACAAACGCAACAGTACAAGCTGTAGCCTTATATAGAAATCCACTCCTACTGTGAAGACACCCCGAGCGGACTAACATTAATATCAAGCTTAGAGTGTCTAACGGTCATATTTATAATCAAACATGCTCTTTTAACTGATTCAGTACTGAATGATAGCATATCGCCAAACATGACTTCCTATTTGGACAGAAGGATGATATATCACCATACCAGAGTCAACGTGTTATTTGTGTTGTTTTACGATATCTTCCGCATTTCAAATTCTCAGTGAAATGGCAATTTACATTATTTAATATTTGTATGATACATTATAGTAGAATCCAAAGAATGAATTATGAAAGGTATCAAACTCCTGAAGGATCTGAAAGCTGCTGGTCCAGACTTTATTCCATCAGAAGATAATAAAGCCAATATAAACACGCACATTGAATTACTTCAGCAATTAGTACAATCTGGGTGGATGAAGAAATGCCCGCAGACTGGGCAGAAGGACGTCTGGTAAAGCTAGCAAAGAAAGGTGACGTGCAGTAGTGTTAACACTATGGGGTGTTATTGTACATCATGTTTGGTCCAAACCTACTTATTTGTTTGGCAGTGAATCAGTTAATTGGGTAATATGAGACTGGGACCACCCTAGATGTCATGATTTCACTGTGTATCAACCAGATAATGACAATACAGACGGTCATATTCATGGCCTGTGTGCAAAGCTACATTTGTTTTTTAACCGGGACAGAAAAACAATAAAGTCGGAATGCACAGCTGCAGTTGTTTACCAGTTAGATCAAAGACACCGCTAACCTTGAGAAGTCTCCAACATCAAACAGGAAAATCGTCTTTGACAGTCCCCACAAGAGGGAAAATTGTAGGCATATGTTGAAAAAAGGGGGAGATAATCTACTCTTGTGACATTGATTAAACCCAAGGGAGAGAATTTATTCAGAAATGGATAATCTGCCCTTGAACCACTTTTGTTAACATCAAAAAAAAAAAGTCACATGACCAATTCCAGGCCTTTGCCAAAAACACGATTTGAGGACAACTAATGTAACTTCGACAGCTGATGTGTGCAGAAGTCAAAATTGGCTTGATCCGTGTGAATAGAATCGCCTGTGTTGGTTTTATGTAACCCATGTCTTTATGGCGAATGGCGTATTCAATTCAGGATTTGAGTCAGAATGGCATAAGGTATTTTAAAGATTGTGCTAGCTATAAATAATGTGGAGAAGCTTAGAAATATAGTTTAGAAAGATATTATAGTGTTGTTACAGGAGTGATGCAGTTGTGCTTAAGGTATTGTAGAGAGTATATTTAAGCCTAGTTAATATAAGCAGTAGCCTCGGTAAAACTAGCTAGAGTAATGAATAGAATTAGCTCTGCTAGTGAGAATTGTGTAGTGGGGTGATATTGGGGAAGATTGGGGATGGGGAGAATGTACAATGATGGGATCTCCAGTGAGGTCTGCTGGGGGTCTACACTTTACATTTTGCTCTGTCCTGATCTTAACCCACTGCAGACAGGAGTGAAGAACTCCTATGCCCATGACAGAGTTGGTTCACTGTCATGTATCTGAGTGAGGCGGACACCCCCCCCCCCCCCAATGGAGGTCAGGGACAGTTGCTATCACCAAATGTGTTGTTCTCTCGTTGACAGGTTCCTTTAGGTCACTCAAGTCACTGAGAATGGAGACCTTGGTGCAGGCAGTTGGTCAACATCTTTTGCACCTAGCCCATGATAAAAAGGGTTTACGGGAACAAGCATAAGAGGGATTATCAAACGTCACACATTAACAGAATACAAGAAATTGTTTTCTCCGCACCATTTTGGAGGAAGACCAATCGTCAAATTAATGTTTCAAACATCACTTGGGAACAGAATAGTAGAAAGTGAATTTCTTTTACACCACCTGGGAAAGACCAGTGGGCAGTATGTTTTACACGACAGGTGAACAAACAAAGAGATACAGTTATTCCCCATCACATGGGAATAAATCAGTATAAACTGATTAGGAAGTTAGTATAACAATGGTCTTGTGAACAGTAGACACTTGAGACAGGAAGTACATTTATTTCAAAGAACAGTATGTTCGTGTCCTCACTAGACAAAGGTGTTATAAGTATAAGAACAAATTAGACATATACTAACTGTGTGATCCAGACAGGATTTAGGGTCGGACTGTGACTAGTTCTTTTGAGTGATCAAACAGCCACCGGTGGAAATCTACATCTAGCAGGATGGACACATACCTGGGTGAGGTCATCGTGGAATGAATGAGGATATGGTGTGATCCTTTCTGGGATGATAGGGCTGGGCTCTTCAGCTACCTGGTCTATGTCAGCACCCAATAGAAATATTCGACACACATTCTACACTTTACACACACACTTCTCACACCTATACTCTTGGTTTAATAAATTATTTTGTATCTATTTGTTAAAGCTTGAGTTGTGGAGTATGTTATGTTGGGGAAAAGTGAGAGGGGGCATGATACAAGGGTGAGTGAGAGTAAGAAAGAGGTGTTTGCAGACGGAGTCTGGTGGTTTCTCTAGGACAATAATATTGGGGTAATAAAAATGTAGTGTTGATTCCCCACACTCCAGGGACAACACGAAAGTAAGTAAGGAAGACTTACGACATTTATTGGGGGCTCGTAAACGTGATCTTTGGACTGTGGGATCCCTCGTAAACGTGACCTTTGGATCGTGGGATCTCTCGTAGACGGGATCTTTTGACAGCGGGATCCTCTGACAACGGGTTCTTTAGACACGGGATCTTTTGTTAAAAGACGGAGATATTGTTAGAGAGAGAATCCAGCTAGAGTGAATGTGGATAGGGGTTAGGATACATATCTTACCTGTTCACACTTCACACGTCTGCATAGGTCTGTGGTCCTTATTCTGCTCTTGTCACTGAGTGATTGTGTTGTGTGTGGTCTTAATTATTAGATTAACAGTGATTGTTCATTATATATATATTCCTCTTGGAGATAATCTGCACCCTATCTGCTGACTTACCTGTCTGAAAAATGGCCACTCCTAAATTAACTGGGGCAGAACTAAGGGCAAAGGGGGAAGGAACGGGTTTGTCTGGTTCAGCTTTAACGGATTACATACAGGAAGTGGAGAGAGAGTATCGTCAAGCAGAAAGAGACGATCGGAAGGCCGAATTGGAATTGAGGAAGATGGAGTTAGAAACTAAGAGGATAGAAGCTGAGCAAGCCACTAGAAGGATGGAACTTGAAGCTGAGCAAGCTGCTAGGAAACGGGAAGCAGAGCAGGAGGCTCAGAAAAGGGAGCACGAGTACAGGATGAGGGAACTTGAGTTGAAGAGACAATCTAATGGGGAAACTGAGGGTGCAGTTGGAGGTTCCTCAGTCCCAGGCTCAACTTCAGCAGGTGGACATAGTTACCATGCTATGAAGTTTCCTCTAGCAATCTACGAGGAGGACAAGGAGAAGATTGACCAGTACCTTCAACGCTTCGAGGCCATGTCCGTGGCTATGGGTCTGGACCGTGAAAAATGGAATCTCAAGCTATCCCAGGGATTACGCGGGACCGGCTACGAGGTTTATTCTCGCCTGCCACCAGGACATGAGAACAACTATGACGAATTGAAGACGGCTCTGCTGAAACGATTCGAGGTTACGTTGTCAGGTTCTTATATTAGGCTCGTTGGCTAACACATGTGAGACAGTACAAGTACAAACGTAATTCGACGTAAGACACAGCAACAAGTTCTATGGATTTATTACCACATTAAATACATAACAATTAGTTACAGCAATGTACAACAGATAACTCACAACCACAAAACAGCTCATAGGTCTAACGCTCACGATATCAGTCGTTCAGCTCACAACCACGGAGATTCACACAAAACGCCTTGCTCTCGACACACACGTCCGTTCAGATGTCCCGTCCCATCTTGGTCTGAGATTAACACACACTGCCCACTGCCTCTCGTGGGGTCACGTGGCTTTGCGTGCGTCTGTCGTCAGCGCTGGTCGCGCTGTCAGGTAAGAATCTCGCCAGCCGACAACTCTTGTCCGCCGGGGGCCGTAACGATGTTGCTGCACACTTAGGCTCTGACATTCTCCCCGGGTACTTCAATGAAAGATGCCATCTTTCATTCATGATGTATGTATATACTGGGGTAGTGTTAATTTCATGTCAGAGACTACTCTTTCCCAGTGTTATGCATGAAAATACATATAAGGCATAGAAATATATACAAAAAAAATGTAAGTTGCATTGAAATGACAAATGAAGTACAATTTTTAACACAATTCAGGTTTCATCCCCCTGATGCCTGGTTACCTTCATTGCAATAATACCCAGTCAGATCAGTAGCACCAGCTTCACGCATCTACCTCCCAGCTATTTGAAAAAAAAAATAATAATATGATTGTTTTGCAACAACCATCTAGCCAGATTGAAATACGGCTTTGTATTAGTCGTATTAAACACTTAAACTCTGCCCTCATTTGGTCAGGAGCTCTTATGTTGGTTTGCAATGTTGGCAGCTCTATGACATGCTTGGTGGACGCCTACCTGCTGTGCCAAACATTTGAGCAACAAAATGTCTATCTATACAATATACATTAATGAATATGTTTCAAATTATGGCCCTTGATGTAATTCACAAATGCAAGGGAAGTAATTTTGACATTTAAGAAATTTCATACATTACAATAATTATTCAATTTCTTAGCGTCATTGCTTGACGTTTCTTCATATTAACGAGAAAAAGTCGGTAATATGAATACATTAATCAAGATATAATTCTAAGATTACACTACTCAAAATAAATAAGTACCCTATTGGTATATTATATTTTATAGATTCGAAAGGATTTTACAAGTGTCATAAATTTTTGGAAATTTGTACATAGTCTGCTAATTAAGTTATACTTTTTAAACTACACCGGAAATGCACACGAAACGAAAAATTTGGTTGATGTTACATTTTCTGCACACAAATGATCCGGTTTTATTTCGGAACGGATAGTAGAATGTTCTCACAGTTCTTGTCTGATGTTATAGTATGACAACGGATTATGATGGAATGTTCTTATTTCCGATGTGTTCACACGTCGAATAATTTGGATCACATTTGCTGTAGAGGTGATGTAGGAGTCAATGTTCGGTCTACATTTGCACATGTTAAAATATCACGGTGAACAAAAATCACCCACAAATGTCACAATAGTAAAGTTCGCTTCTGATAGTTGGTTAAGCGTTTGTGACACTGTTGTTGGTGTCTATATACAATTAATATCGTTCTCATTCTAACACACACTACACAATTATACTACACTCATTACATGACTTGATTAAAATAAGTATATTATACATGTCGGTCTTGAAACCGTATCACAATTTTGATTCTAGACCTTACACAGTAGGTGAATGGAAAAAAATTCACTCATTGGTGGCTGTGTTGGGCTGAGTGTAATATTATACAGTGCACTCAGACATTGCTTACTGGGTTCTGTCGGACAACGGGACAAAAGGTCGGCGATTGTATTCATTCTGCCGGGAATATGGCGAACTTCAAACTGAAATTCTGAAGCTTTAAGGACCAGCGAGCAATCATGTTATTTGATGGTACTGTGGAATTGATATACCTTAATGGACTGTTGTCAGTTTCGATGATAAAGTGACGTCCTAGAAGATATTTGGACAGCTTTGTTACACTTTCTACTAAGGCCAATGCCTCTAATTGCGGAATGGACCAGGCCCGCTCTCGGGGTCTTAGTTTTCTTGATAGAAAACAGACGGGATGCTTGATGTCGTTGTATTCCTGCAAAAGGACCGCACCGATCGCAATGGAGCTAGCATCAGTTCTCAATCTGAAAGGTAAACGAATGTTGGGCAATTTAAGGATGAGATTAGGTGTATTCTTATCAGAAAAGTGTGCCAAAACTTTATCAAATGCATTTCGTAGGCATTCATCGTTTACAACTTTTTCGGGTTTATTTTTGGTTAGTAAGTTAGAAAAAACCTCAGTCAGTTCTGAAAAATCAGGAATGAAGTTCCTGTAATAATTAATAAGTCCCAATAAACTGCGGACTTGTTTCTTATTTGTTGGAAGTGACAGTTTTAGAATTTTCGAGACAATTTTGTTGTCTGTCATGACAAAGCCATTGGATATTCTGTACCCCAAAAATGATATCTCTTGGTAAGCCATGCTCACCTTTGAAGGCTTCACTGTCAGTCCGTGCTGTCTGATACGTTCTAGTGTCTTTTCCAGTATCTTTATATGTTCCGTCATTGTCTCTGTATGGACACAGATGTCGTCAATATAGGAAACTATATTAGGGATGTCAGATAGGAGGAGTCGTGTCATGCGTACAAATGTGGCTGGGGCATTGACTAGCCCAAATGGAAGTTTGCACCATTCGTACAGTCCCCAAGGCGTGGCGAAAGCTGTTAGATGTCCTGCTGTCTTCATGTACAGCAATCTGCCAGTAACCTTTAGCCATGTCAAGGGTCGTGAAGAACTTAGCGTCAGTCAGTTCTGTCAGAAGATCGTCCGTATTTGCCATTGGTTCAAGATCTAAAACAGTTATTTTGTTCAGTTTTCTGTAATCTATGCAAAGTCGTATTGTGTTGTCCTTTTTCCGTACAATGACCATGGGTGAAGAGAAGTCTGATAGGGATCGTCTGATGATGTTGTTTTTTTCTAAGTTAATGATTCCTGATGTAGTTGTTCCTTGTAATGTAATGGTATGGTGTATGGTCTGCATCTTATGGGTGTGTTTGATGTAAGTGTGATGTGATGCTGTACTAACTCTGTTTGTCCTGGGTTGTCTGAAAAGATGGTGTTGTACTCTTGTATCAACTGTTTGCAACTGTTTGTCTCTGCTTGACTTAGGTTTGGATTGATCTTGATCTCCTTCAAGCAGTTTGTCGTGTCTAATGTAGGTGTTGGAATCTCGTCGCTAGAATCGTCATCTTCGTGATCTATTATCACGGTGCAAGCTGTCGTATCGTCTTGTTCGTTGTCTCTGTTGAAGTATGGTCTTAGCATATTGATGTGAAATATTTTGTGTTTGTCTTTTATCAGGATTTCGTAGTCAACAGGAGAGATTTGTCTTGTCACTTTAAAGGGTCCCTGCCAAGAATCTGTCAGTAGCTGTCTGTCACTAGGTAGTAGTAGTAGTACGTCCTGTCCAGCTGTCAATGTTATAGTCCTGTTACCTTTGTCTGCGTATTGTCTGTAAGTAGCACCAGATAGTTTTAGTGCACTTTTAGCAATTTCACATGATTTCATTATCCTTTCACGCAATGATGTTACATACACAAATGATGATATGGGTTTCAATACTGGAGTGGACTCAGTTAACATTTGGTGATAAATTGTTAATGGGCCGCGTGGTTTGGCACCATAGATGAGTTCAAAAGGAGAGAAACCGGTACTAGAATGTGGTACCTCGCGATAAGCAAAAAGGACAGCTGGTAAGTATAGATCCCAGTTATTGGGGTGATCTTGAGTTACTTTAGCTAGCATGTGCTTCAGATCCCCATTAAGCTTTTCTATTATCCGCTCGAGTGAGGATGATAGGGGCTATTGAAGACTTGCTTCACTCCTAACATTTTAGTGAAAGCTTGAGTGGATGCGGCGATAAATTGAGTGCCTCTATCAGACTGGATAGTATCTGGAAACCCAATTCTGGAGAAAATATGGAAGAACACTTCCATGATATCGTTGGCAGTAATGTTCTTTAACGGAATCGCTTCTGGCCAGCGACTACATTGATCAATAATTGTTAGTATATATTTATTCCCTCTAGTAGTTGTATGACTAAGAGGGCCCACAATGTCAACTGATAATTTTTCAAAAGGTCGACTGGCTAAGTCAGTGACTTGTAACTTTGCCTGTGGGTGTTTACCTTTTTTTACCAGTTTCTGGCATGTATCACAACTTCTGCAATATGTTTTTATGTCACTACAGAATTTTGGCCAATGAAACTGTGTCAATAGTCTTGACCTGGTTTTAACATATGCCATATGACCTGCAAAAGGTATATCGTGAGCAAGATGTAAAGCTTGCTTGCGATAAGTAGTTGGTAACACAGTTTGCTTTGTTGTAACGTCACCTTGGTGTAGTACCTGGTGAGTATATCATTGTATAAAGCAAAATGCCATTTAGCATTTTCGTTTACTCTTGGCTTTTTGCCGATCAGGTCAAAATACTTTGACAGTGAAGGATCAGCTTTTTGAGCTGTTATGAATGTTTCCTTCATCGAGTCACTAGGTGGTACTTCTGGGCTAAGCATTTGAATAGCCTCAGTTTGGTTACTATCATCTTGCACTCTAGCAGTAGCTCTTGTTACTGCGTTCACACACTCAATGACATCAGATGATGATGGAATGATATCGTCAATGATGTGATGAGAACTTAGTGCTGCGTTAGCTAACATACATTCAACTGGTGATATGACATTTTCAATGACATCTGGTGGTGATGTGTTATCATTAATACATAGTGATGTTATGTCATGGTTATGATGTTTGTCATTCACCTCCGGTAAATTTCCGATGATTATATCGCACACTGGGTTTGTAAGTGCTGCGACTTTTACTTTTCCGGTGAGGAATGGTGTTTCGATGTATGCCCAAGCTAATGGATATTTTTCAATATTGCCTGAAAATGTTCTACATGTGATGTGTCTACCTGTGTAGTCTGTAGGTGTTATGAATGTTGTTTTCAGGCCAATAAGTGTACTCCCGGTGTCGCGAAGTACTGTAGCGAACTTGCCATTAACATATCCGTGATATATGTCTAACTTGCCTTTTGAGTCTATTACTAAGTTACCTTCCTCATTAGCAATAGGGATGGCGTGCCCGCATGTTAAGATACCATTTTCAAAGAAGGTATTACAGACAGTGCATGTGTTGGAACTAAATACGTCACAAGCCTGTGCTGCATGTACAGGATGTTTTTCTGTATTTTCGTCTTCTGACGCTGAACTATCGAACAAGGCGGCATTGGCTTTGTTGGTCATATGCCTGCCTTTACAATCCATGCGATGGTGACCGTACGCCTTGCAGAGAAAACATTTACGTAAGCTTTTGAACGATTTACGTTCTCTGTCTTGTCTGTTTACCATATTTTGCAAGTATGTTGGGTACCCTGGGTTTTTATCGCACATCTCGTTCAAATAGTGAGACATTTTACAGTGAACACAATGTCTAAATTTTTCAGAGGTAGGCCTGTTTGGTTTTTGCCTACTATAGTTTTTCTCGTAGTTGGCTGCTGCTACCCAGTTACTGTCAGTAGCTTCAGTGGCAAAACATTGTTTATTTGCCGTATAATAGGCCGACCACGTCTTTCCATTTCTTCCACACTTGTGCATTCATTCTCCTGCAAGAACTTAGAAAAAGATGTTGGGATAGAAGAAATAACTTTATCTCGAATAATGAGATCTTCTAATTTATCATAATTTTTGTTAATTTTGGCTGATGACGTCCATTTGCTGAAAATGTCTCGGACTAAACAGAGGTAGTCAGAGAACGTTTGAGTTGATTTTGGACTCAGTTTACTGAATTGTTCTCTGTACCCTGCTTCATCTAACATGAAATGTGCCATTATTTAGATTTAATGTAATGGTACTCTTTCCTGAGGTCTTTGGGGATGGTTTCAATGACTTTCAGAGGTTCCCCAGATAGACTCCTCATATATAAAATATTCCATTCCGAAAGTGGAACTTGATAATGTTCCATTAAAGTCTCAAAATTTTGGGTAAAGGCTGCTATGCAGTCACCCGAGGTATAGTTACGAACGATACCTTGGTACTTTTTATACTGGTTTTCTTTTTCCAGTCTTTCAGATTTCTTTGACTCTTTATTCATTGCAGTCTCAGTGTCGAGTTGTTTCATTTTTAACTGTAATTCAAGTTCTTCTCTCTTACTCTGAGCTGCTATTTCTGCTTTCTTAAGTTCACCGTCTATCTCAGCTTGCTTTGTCTTTGCAGCCATTTCTACTTCGGCTTGCTTTAATGCTGTTTCAATCTCTGCCTGTTTCAAGGCTGTTTCTGCCTCAGCTTGCTTGGCAGCTTTTTCAATCTCTGCCTGTTTTAGAGCTCTTTCAGCTGCTCTTTCTTCGCGTTCATTGTTTTTCTCTTGTACCTGGAGATATTCAGCGTATTTGTTCTCACTCCATTTTGTTAATTCATCACCTTCTAACTTTAATTTTAACCCCATATCGATAAAATCAAATAAAGACGACATGATGATGAAAATATGTCACTGAAAATCAACCGCACAAAATATCTTATAAATGGTTAGTAGAAAAACAACTTACAATTGATTCGACTATACGATGCGTGCCCACTAATGCATACGTAAAGTTAAAGTAAAGAAAAATATACTCAAGTGCCCTTGGATATGGTGACGAAAGGTTGGGCAACCGGGCTAGGAAAACTGTAGGGTCGTACTTCGGAACCACTAATGACCTCTACGGCAAGGTTATGGATGGTACGCAAAAACCTGCTTTGTTTTGGAGAGAAATAAGTTAGCGTGTGTTTGTTGGTGTGTGCCTGCAAGTCACTAAGTGTTGATTGGGTTTGGATGGCGTCGAGTATAATTGTACGTCGTTAAATTTGTCGTCAACAGTGTTTCTTTCAACAGAAGTTACACTCTTTCCAAAACTCTTTGCGTTCCACAAACTCAATACATAAAACAATCTATCTGTATTTGAACACTCAATAACATTGATGACACATCACTTACATCAAGATGACATTCAGTAAGGACAAAGACATCAAGTTTACAAGATGGCGACAAGGTCAAAATGGCGGCAAAATCACAAGGTTGACAAGGTCAAACGGTGACAAGTTTACGAATTACAAATGTTTTACACGTTTACAGGATCAAACAATATGTACTGTACATTTACTAATGATGTTAAACATATTTAGACAATGTAGTAATGGATCACACTGAGACTTTTCCGATCACATGTACATCACTATAACCTTGACAATTTTACAAGTACAAGAATTATAGTTTTAAAGCACAAAGACGAACAACACACGTCTAAATATATTAGGTTCTTAAATAATGACGAGCAACCCACGTCCACACATGTCAGGTTCTTATATTAGGCTCGTTGGCTAACACATGTGAGACAGTACAAGTACAAACGTAATTCGACGTAAGACACAGCAACAAGTTCTATGGATTTATTACCACATTAAATACATAACAATTAGTTACAGCAATGTACAACAGATAACTCACAACCACAAAACAGCTCATAGGTCTAACGCTCACGATATCAGTCGTTCAGCTCACAACCACGGAGATTCACACAAAACGCCTTGCTCTCGACACACACGTCCGTTCAGATGTCCCGTCCCAGCTTGGTCTGAGATTAACACACACTGCCCACTGCCTCTCGTGGGGTCACGTGGCTTTGCGTGCGTCTGTCGTCAGCGCTGGTCGCGCTGTCAGGTAAGAATCTCGCCAGCCGACAACTCTTGTCCGCCGGGGGCCGTAACGATGTTGCTGCACACTTAGGCTCTGACATACGTCACATACCTACCGGAAAAAATTTCGAGTAGCGAAACGAGAACCGGGAGAGTTGTTTGCCGCCTACGGTTTGCGTCTAAAATCCTATCTTCACAAGTGGATGGATTTGGCTGGGTTCGCACATGACTATGAGAGTCTGGAAGAACTCATGGTGGTCGACCAGCTGAAGAAGCAAATGTCAAAACCTCTCAGGACTTTCCTGGGAGAACAAGGAGCGAAACGTATTGACCTCGTGACAAAATTAGCAGAACGGTTCGTAGAGGTACATGGGGAGGCCGGGGAAAACCTTCCCACCAACACCAAAAGTCAGGAGAAAGATGACAAGAAGAAAGCCAAAAGCTCAGGAACAAAAAAGGGGGAACCTTATGTGCAAAAATCAGAGGATAGTTCAGAGAAGACGAAGGAGGGAAGCAAGAGCTCTTCGAGCTCTACACCAAAACGACAGTGGTCGGAGAAGTGGTGTTCAATTTGTAAGTCACCCTCTCACAATACGAGGGACTGCAAATCGAAGGCTAAGAGCCCTCACTTCGCAGCATGTCAAGTGACTTTCAAGGAGGTTGTCACGGAAAATGCCAAAGTCAGCAAGAAGGCTCGCCATCAGGAGAGCTCACTCAAGGCCGGTACTAGAAAATCTAGGACAGGGAAATGGTGCAACCAATGCAAGTCAAACACGCACAATGCTATTGACTGCAGGGGAAAGTCAGGAGACTCTAAATTCATCGTGTGCCCCGGGAGACCTAAAGTGGAGCCCACTGAACAGGTCGAGGCCGAGGAAGAGACTCCAGACCAGGAAAAACCACCTGTAGTGGAATTGGTAGAGGTTAACGGTCGTCAAGTGGAGTGTTTGTACGACACAGGCCTGGACGGGGAGGCCGTGATTTCCGCGGATCTGGTACACCCAGAACAATTCACCGGTGAGACCATGGAAATACAGCCTGCACAGAAGAGTGCTGTAGCCATGAAGATTCGGTCAAGATATGTCACCGGCACAATCAAGGCTGCTGTATTGACCGATCCCATTTTCCCAGTAATCCTTGGTTGTCGGTATGTCTTTCTGGGAATGCCCAGGGAGCCAATCCATATGGGAGCAATACAGACTCGCTCTCAGACCAGAACGGAAGAGGCAGAAGCAATTGTGACTAACCCACTGCCGGGGGAGCTACGAACTGCCCAGAGTGAGGATGATACTTTACGTCCTTGCTACAAAAAGCTGCAGAAAAGTGCTGATCCACCAGGACGGGGTCAGTACTACATGAAGAACAGGATACTCTACAGGAGAGCAGGAAGGGGAAACAACCTATACGGTCAGTTGGTCGTTCCGAAAGCTCACCGGTCCCAGAATCTTCATATGGGCATACCATCTCTTTAGTGGACACATGGGTATTGCCGCCACCATGCAGCGGATTTCCTGCCACTACTATTGGCCCGGGGAAAGACAGAGGAATGTTTTCCCGGGGCCGGGGGGTAAAATTTTTT
>JACEFZ010016935.1:0-20768 GCA_014155875.1 Cepaea nemoralis | reverse complement strand
AATGGTAAATGTGGCAGCAGCTCTTCTGTCTGTTTACGATGTATTTCTCCTGTCAGACGACCTCCTCAAGAAATTCAGATTGTTCTTCCTCATGTTCAGAGACAACCTCCTCTTTAATACTGACAAGCTCAGATTGTTCTTCCTCATGTTCAGAGACAACCTCATCAGTAATGTTGGTAAGCTCAGACTGTTTTTCCTCATGTTCAGAAACTACCTCATCATTAATGTTAGCAAGTTCAGATTGTTCATCCTCATGTTCAGAAAGTATATCATCATTAATGTTGGCAAGCTCAGATTGTTCTTCCTCATGTTCAGAAACTGCCTCATCATTAATGTTAGCAAGCTCAGATTGTTCATCCTCATGTTCAGAGACTATATCATCATTAATGTTGGCAAGCTCAGATTGTTCTTCCTCAAGTTCAGAAAGTATATCATCATTAATGTTGGCAAGCTCAGATTGTTCTTCCTCATGTTCAGAGACTATATCATCATTAATGTTGGCAAGCTCAGATTGTTCTTCCTCATGTTCAGAAAATACCTCATCACTAATGTTAGCAAGCTCAGATTGTTCATCCTCATGTTCAGAACTAACTCATCATTAATGTTAGCAAGCACAGATTGTTCATTCTCATGTTCAGAAAGTATATCATCATTAATGTTGGCAAGCTCAGATTGTTCTTCCTCATGTTCAGAAATTACCTCAGCATTAATGTTAGCACGCTCAGATTGTTCATCCTCATGTTCAGAGACTATATCATCATTAATGTTAGCAAGCTCAGATTGTTCATCCTCATGTTCAGACACTACCTCATCATTAATGTTGGCAAGCTCAGATTGTTCTTCCTCATGTTCAGAGACTATATCATCATTAATGTTGGCAATCTCAGATTGTTTTTCCTCATGTTCAGAGACCATATCATCATTAATGTTGGCAAGGTCAGATTGTTCATCTTCATGTTCAGAAACTACCTCATTATTAATGTTGGCAAGCTTAGATTGTTCTTCCTCATGTTTAGAGACTATATCATCATTAATGTTGGCAAGCTCAGATTGTTCTTCCTCATGTTCAGAGACTATATCATCATTAATGTTGGCAAGCTCAGATTGTTCTTCCTCATGTTCAGAGACTATATCATCATTAATGTTGGCAAGCTCAGATTGTTCTTCCTCATGTTCAGAGACTATATCATCAGTTAATGTTGTCAAGCTCAAATTGTTCTTCCTCATGTTCAGAGGCTATATCATCATTAATGTTGGCAAGCTCAGATTGTTCATCCTCATGTTCAGAAACTACCTCATCATTAATGTTGGCAAGCTCAGACTGTTCTTCCTCATGTTCAGAGACTACCTCCTCTTTAATACTGATAAGCTCAGATTGTTCTTCCTCATGTTCAGAGACAACCTCATCAGTAATGTTGGTAAGCTCAGACTGTTTTTCCTCATGTTCAGAAACTACGTCATCATTAATGTTAGCAAGCTCAGATTGTTCATCCTCATGTTCAGAAAGTATATCATCATTAATGTTGGCAAGCTCAGATTGTTCTTCCTCATGTTCAGAAACTGCCTCATCATTAATGTTAGCAAGCTCAGATTGTTCATCCTCATGTTCAGAAACTACATCGTCTTTAATGTTGGCAAGCTCAGATTGTTCTTCGTCATGTTCAGAGACTATATCATCATTAATGTTGGCAAGCTCATATTGTTCTTCCTCATGTCCAGAAACTACCTCATCATTAATGTTAGCAAGCTCAGATTGTTCTTCCTCATGTTCAAAAACTACCTCATCATTAATGTTGGCAAGCTCAGATTGTTCTTCCTTATGTTCAGAAAGTATATCATCATTAATGTTGGCAAGTTCAGATTGTTCTTCCTCATGTTCAAAGATTATATCATCATTAATGTTGGCAAGCTCAGATTGTTCTTCCTTATGTTCAGAAACTACCTCATCATTAATGTTAGCAAGCTCAGATTGTTCATCCTCATGTTCAGAAACTACCTCATCATTAATGTTAGCAAGCTCAGATTGTTCATCCTCATGTTCAGAAAGTATATCATCATTAATGTTGGCAAGCCCAGATTGTTCTTCCTCATTTTCAGAAACTGCCTCATCATTAATGTTGGCAAGCCCAGATTGTTCTTCCTCATTTTCAGAAACTGCCTCATCATTAATGTTAGCAAGCTCAGATTGTTCATCCTCATGTTCAGAAACTACCTCATCATTAATGTTGGCAAGCTCAGATTGTTCATCCTCATGTTCAGAAAGTATATCATCATTAATGTTGGCAAGCTCAGATTGTTTTTCCTCATGTTCAGAAACTACCTCATCATTAATGTTAGCAAGCTCAGATTGTTCATCCTCATGTTCAGAAAGTATATCATCATTAATGTTGGCAAGCTGAGACTGTTCTTCCTCATGTTCAGAAACTGCCTCATCATTAATGTTGGCAAGCTCAGATTGTTCTTCCTCATGTTCAGAAACTACCTCATCATTAATGTTGGCAAGCTCAGATTGTTCTTCCTCATGTTCAGAGACTATATCATCATTAATGTTGGCAAGCTCAGATTGTTCTTCCTCATGTTCAGAGACTATATCATCATTAATGTTGGCAAGCTCAGATTGTTCATCCTCATGTTCAGAAACTACCTCATCATTAATGTTGGCAAGCTCAGATTGTTCTTCCTCATGTTCAGAGACTATATCATCATTAATGTTGGCAAGCTCAGATTGTTCTTCCTCATGTTCAGAGACTATATCATCATTAATGTTGGCAAGCTCAGATTGTTCTTCCTCATGTTCAGAGACTATATCATCATTAATGTTGGCAAGCTCAGATTGTTCTTCCTCATGTTCAGAGACTATATCATCATTAATGTTGGCAAGCTCAGATTGTTCTTCCTCATGTTCAGAGACTATATCATCATTAATGTTGGCAAGCTCAGATTGTTCTTCCTCATGTTCAGAGACTATATCATCATTAATGTTGGCAAGCTCAGATTGTTCTTCCTCATGTTCAGAGACTATATCATCATTAATGTTGGCAAGCTCAGATTGTTCTTCTTCATGATCAGAAATTACCTCCACTTTAATGCTGACAAGCTGTGCTGTAGCCATGCTTTCTAATATCCTTGACGTGTGTTCTACTACCTGTGAATCAAATAATTATACACATGTGACAACATGCATCAGTATGTTTAAAGACAGTTAGGATGTAATATTTTCATATAGCTGCTGCTGCTGCTGCTTCTTGGAATAACAAACTAAAATTTTGATAAGCACATACAAACATTCTTTATTCTAAAGTTTTAAATTATAATAAAAATAGACATCGTCATATCTTAAACTATTATGGATAGTAATATTTCAGTTCTCCCCCGGTGTGTCTCCACCTTGCCGTGGTAGAGGAGCTTGCGTGTCCCAGTGACCCCATGTGTTGTCGATGGATGAAAACTACATATCGGACAGCTTATGTGATAGGGGCCAGACTAAGCGAGACACAACCTGCTGCTCTGCAGGTAGACTGAGGATAGCAGCCAAAAGTTTAAATCAGGCGCACGAAGGCAGAAGCTCTTGGTCCGGACACTCTAAGGCTCTCTGTCGAGGGTTGAGGCTGAACGCCTCTAAGCCATAAACCCTCGGATGTGAGAGCCGGGCCGATACCCACCTACCGAAAAATGGAGGTGAGATACTGAGCACTCTACATGCCCAGTTCTGATACTTGTCCGAAGGCTCTCGGCTTGGGGATATGAGGGATCCCTGGATGAGAGGGCCTGGCCGTTTCTCGCTCACTGCTGCACGGAGGTAAGGTGCTGAGCCGGCAGCACATGTAGCCTACCTCGTGAGCGAGTACTAAAAGGTAGAAGAAGAGCCCCAGTCAAATGAAATGGTTACGAAAACTGTCCGTGTCTAACTCATAGAGAGTGTAGACAAAGGTGGAAAAACGTCTAAACAACACGAATTGGTACGCACGGCTAGAGAATCCATTGCGTGGTCCGAAGAGTAAAGCGAAAGCTTACCTAGTGGATGTCGCCCGCAGACTGACCGTTCCTGGTGTGTGCTTGAGCGACCAGTGGCAAGCGAGATGCCCAACACATGAAGTGAGGATCTAAAGCAGCCATGAGCAGGACGTGGCAACTCCTCGGGTGAGACTAGTCTCAGAGCAATATGTGCCGGCTCTGCAATTATGGAAGCCTCCTTGGATAGCGAGGGACTGCCCATGGTCTGCCCCTGCCTTCCCTTGAGGGTTGACCGTGATGTCTCTGTCCGTTCTATCTTGACGAGCTGAGATTGGGCGACATCACAACAATAAGTCTATAGTGCCTAGAAACCTGAGGAAGACTAACCACATTAAAAATGCCCGCCGAAGCCGGAAGTTCGGTCCTACGGGTGGCAAAATAAAAATTGGCTCTACGCATTTACGTCCGAGTGAAATGTCTCGTCCGAATGTCTCTGTGCTAGGAACAGCTCTGACTGCCTAGTTTCCGAATGCCGCTCTTGTTCAGAACAGCTCTGACTAAGTAGTTTTCCGAATGTCCGCCGTGTCTGGAACAGCTCTGAAGGGCAAAAAGACAAGCACATGTCCGAATCGAAAACTCGCTGAGTGGCTACCGTCTGCGGGAACGGCCCGGGGCGAACGAAATGCCCAATATATTGAAGTGAGGAATTAAAGCAGCCATCAGCAGGACGTGACGATTCCCTCGGTGAGCCCAGCACGAGAGCGCTATGTGTCGGCTCTGCAATTATGGAAGCCACCCAAGATAGCGGAAAATGCTATGGACTGTCCCTGCCTTCTTTTGAGGGATGACCGCGAAGTCTTCGACTGTTCCAACTTGACCAGCTGGGAGGTGGACGGTACCACAAAAGTGAGAATCTCCCAGGAATGCTAACCTGGTCAAAAATGCACGCCGAAAGCCGGATGTGTTGGCCTAAGGGTTTCGACCCAAGGGTGCCTAACGAGACACACCGCAATCAGATCTGGAAAAGAAAAAAAACTCCATATGAACGCAAAGAAGAAGAGAAGAAGAAATTTCAGTTTTTATATGCACAGGCAGATTATAATGGACTGCACATGCATGACCAAATAGCCTGGAATATAACTAAATGGAAATCAATGCAAAGATATGAGGCTGATGATAATGAGAATGGCAGCAATGTTAATTATTAAGGATGAGTGCAATATTAAAATGTAGGGTTCGTAGTGATCATATTATATTAGGATGACAGCAATGTAAATTATTAATGATGTATGCAATATTACATTGGAGCAAGTTGAGGCTGTAGGTGATTTGGGCATCAAAATATGCTGAGAATTCATTGGACAGCCACAAGGAGCAATCTGGACATTTAGAGGGAAGCTGAGTCGCAAAGACAACTTATCAGAAACATCAGACAGAAGCAGTCATCGTTGTTTGGCCACGTTATGAGAAGACAAAAACTGGAACATGTTGTGACAACTGGAAAGATTTGTGGAAAGAGAAAGGAAGACAGTGTGAGAAAATTCTTGACAGTCTTGTGTCATGGCACAAGGTAGTCAACACACGGACTGATCCATGCCATCAGAGATAGCAATTTGTGGAGAAGCATGATCGCCCATGCCCGCCGGCAAGACACTGGATGATGATGAGTGTAATATTAAATATAGGGACCATAGTGATCATAATATGTGAGGATGACAGCAATGCTGAGTAATGGGGATGACAGCAGTATTCAGATATGAAGAAACTGTCTTTATAGTAACAAAGTAGAAGGAACCACAGGAAAGGATAGATACATTGACTGTAGAAAGTGAAAATCTGGTCTCTGCTTGAATAACAGGAAGACAGAAGCAATGGCAGTATAAAAGAAACAGACTGTGCCTGAATATACAATTAATTGAATTATTGTAATCTGGGGCATGTGCAGAAATTCACATATCTGGGCACATGGATAACATCAGATGGAAGATGTAGCCTATCAGAGTTTAAAAAAAAAAAAAAAAGAATAGGACAAGCAAACACATTTTATAAAAGGAAGAACACTTGAAGGAATAAACCCCTGTCATTGGAGGTTAGAATATTTGAATGCTACATTATAATACTATCAATGTCAGTTACCGACCTTGGTTTTTTTTTTTGTTGGGGGGGGGGGGGGGGGGGAGGCGGAGGCCTTTATCCCGGGAGTTTTTTTTTTTTTTTTTGCGACCCTCCAGTGAGTTCCGATTGTTACCTACTTCTGCTTTAGATTCGATGTATTCTTCTTCTTCTTCTTCTTCTTCTTCTTCTTCTTCTTCTTCTTCTTCTGCGTTCATCCTGAGTTTTTTTTCCGGATGTGATTGCGTTGTGCCTGTTTACAGCAGAGCTGCGTTATTGCGCCGTTAGGCCGACACATCCGACTTCTGCGGGCATTTGTTGACCGGGTTAACCTTCCCGGGGATTCGATGTATTCAATAACCAAACTTCACAGAATGGGGGAAACAACTCTAATAAATGCTACTGTGATCTATCTGCTAGGCTGCAAGCGACTGTCAATTAAAACTTTCTTCTCTTGAATTTCTTTAAGCTTATTCAAGAATATTGAGCTAATTTATCTTATAACTCATGTATTTTAATCCAACCTTTACTTTTTGTTGCGTTTTTGAAATCTCCATTCAATTTTACATATATCTGAATAGTTTCAACAATCAGGGCTTTAAATGGTGCTCAGGAAAAAGTATTTAGCATTACCATGAAAATAAGATATGGCAGTCATAACACAAAATTCAAAATGGCGGCGCCCATACAATAGTAATATTTAATAAACTATAGCGGAACTGTATTTAATTATAATTACAACTGGCAATTTAACTACTAAAATTAAACAGAATTTTACGTTTCATTTGTGGCAGTAATTTATCTGTGTACTTGTATAAGTTTTCACCATTTCACATGACCGAAAATAATTTTGAAAGCCAGTTTTCAGACCCATCTATCTAAACCTGTAACTTCTGTAAGCACTGTGTACTTTTTTCTTAACGGTGCAGCAGTACATACATATTTAAATTTAAATAAAATACTGTGAAAGAAGTTATGATTGTTTTAAAACGTAAGCATGCAATTATTAATTGCTCCCTTTTAGATAAAGAATAGTGTTATTATAGAGCAGCAGTAGAAATTTTTATTCAGCAGTTACAAACTTATTTACTTATATTACTGCATGATATTTAATCAACAAAATAAAGATGTCGCAATGCAATGGGCGCATCAAGACAATGTGAGTACATTTTCATGATTTGTTCTTTCACTAACGATGGACATTTCACATCATATTTAATTAATATAAAAGGACAGCTATTTCTAATTGCTAATTAGGTCACAGCACATCCTATCGAAATTTCTTAAAAGTTGAGTTAATTTGTTTCTCTGAAACTCTCATGCTTTATATGATGCTTTCGGCAAGCAGCCCTGCGGAAAGAGACCGAACCATATGGAGTAATACCTGGTGCAATGAAGTCGACCTTCTCGATCCTATTGAAAGAGGAATGTGACCTTTACTTTCTTTTTACCGAAACACAATAAAATATACATCTTGCCAGGTTCGTTAGCAATGCGACAGACTTTTAATGAATAATAAACAATTGGCGGCCATTTCTAATTATTAATTAGGTCATGGCAATCCTATCGAAAAAAAGATAATATGTCAAGTTAGGCCTCGCCACCCAGGACACAATGATATATGGTACTATGTTGTCCGTTTGAAAATAAACATGCCACAGTAACAGAAGGCAGAATTTGTCAGCTTCCAATTTATTGAGCCGCGATAGAAAATCCCCCATTTCTTAAGATTGCACTTCCTGATTGTAGATCACGACACAAAAATATTAATAACTCCACTTAGAATTAACGTACAGTCTTCATTGAGATACAGTTGGATTTGACTTGTCAAGCTGTATCCAACTGTGATGATTTCATAAGTAAAAACCCCATTTTTAAATATTCTATGTATATGCAAATAGTACATACTACATACTACATACATAGAACCAGTTTTATTTAATATATTAATATATGAATATATGACATAAGGATATGATTCTTGGACAATAAGTAAACAAGCAAGAATAATAATTCCTAGTCAGTCAGTCAGTCAGTCAGTCAGGTAGCTAGCTAGCTAGTTAGTTAGTTAGTTAGTTTAGTTAGTTTAGTTAGTTAGTTAGTTAGTTAGTTAGTTAGTTAGTTAGTTAGTTAGTTAGTTAGTTAGTTAGTTAGACAGCAGAGCACATACTCCAGGATTGCCCAAACTACAACATATCCAGGCGAACCTTCTGGCCTAGAGAGACAACAGTGGAAGATAAACTCTATGGACCGCTGAATGAACTAAAAAAGACTGCTAGATTCATACAAGAGACGACATTGCAGTTGTAGACATGTTTCAAGCGAACGAAAGAAGAAGTTAGTTAGTGGACAGATCATCCTCATTGCCCATCGAACCATTCAGTCCATAAGTGCTTGGATCCCCTCCTCAGCTAATCTCGCTGCGTGTAGCGGCTAACGACACCAGTTCTGTATAGGTTTATCAATCTTCTTTGGCTTCCTGCGTAGTGTTCTTGTTTGGCCACCCCTCTTTTGATTTGCTTTTCTCGCAGTCTGACCATGGTTGTAGATTCACAGTCATCACCTGGTTCTCGCACAAGTCTTACTTCTCGTAGAGCATTCAGAATATCAGCCTGGTCCATGGCGCGTCCGCCCTCCACCTGCGAGCTTGTCAGCCCGCTCATTTCCTCGCACTCCTGCATGCCCTGGCACGAAGATGAAACTAATCTTTGTTAGCCGAGACCGCTCCAGAGACAGCAACCACTCTCTTCGGATCCACTCCACCTCTATCCTCTTGAGCATATTCATTGAGTCGCTAAGGAAACATGCCCTAGTGAATGTCTGTGTCTCGAGCCATGTTATTGCTTTACTTACTGCCATAACTTCCATAGTCAGGCTACTTGTGGTCTCAACAAAAGCACCAGTGTCCTCCTTCACAATTCTCCCTCTGGCCCGCGCCGTGAAGGCCCACGAGCTTCTTACATGTTGGACGACCGACCCATCTGTGTAGATGACCGCATCACCGTCTAGCGAATTGTCGAATATCAACGCTCGTACTTCCGCCTCCACAGCAGCCGGATTGTCTTGTTTGCAGTGTCTGTCTAGTTGGATGCAAACTGAAAAGAACGTACAGAAATCTGTTGGCACTTGTACCCACTCTTTGCCAGGTTCTAAGTCCTCCAGTGAACACACCTCTTGAAGAATGTCTTCAGCTTGACCCATCCACTACCTTCCTCTTTTTAACCTGCTGCCCTTCATCTTCCTAATTTCACTATGCAGTGGATGTTGTGTGTTTGCGCTAATTCTGAGGTAGGCAAGCGCTCTGCAAATTTGTATTCTCTCTTCAATGGTTGGAAAATCAAGACGGTAGCGCATCGCCCTGCATGCTGTATCTCTTGTACATCCAAGAATAATGCGCATACTCAAAAACAGATATGACCAGCTCTCATATAGGAGGCATAGATAGCGCTGCTCACAGTTTGCTGCCGCCATCACCCGCATCGCAGCCAAACCCCGCTTGGCCTTTGTTATCACCTGGTCTATGTGCTCATTACAAGCAAGGCTTTGATCGAAACGTATCCCCAGGTAATTCATTGCCTGCGTTCTTTCCACTGTCTCTGGACACAGATTAACAGTTGTCAGTTCGTGTTGGAGTGTTGACACAATATGATTATTCAAAGAGAACAATAATTCCTAGAAGATAAAGATAGTGGTTTTACAGAAGAATGTTGAAAATAACATAGACATCTAAAATGAGTATCAAAGGGGCTAAGACAATCTGTAATTTGGAAAATGATCACTTGCTCGGTTACATTTTGGTCATCCATCTTTCGTCTGCAATAATTAACTGTTGTACCGGAAGCACAATTCTGGTTGTATAAATGTTTCCGGGTCATTAGCAATTGCGGTATCATCATCAAGTGTTTTTTATCCTATGGACCGCTGAATGAACTAAACAAGACTGTTGGATTCATACAAGAGGCAACATTGCAGTTATAAGTTTATTTCAGGCGAACGAAAGAAGAAGAAGCAGAAGAAGGAGAAGATCATCAAGTGTCATATCCACAGACGAAGTTGATTATTCGACGGAGTGATTGATTGATTGATTGATTGGTTGATTTAGGAACCTACATCACAGCATTCGGGGTATTCCTATAAGCGCTCTGCCCCCATCCCCAGAAGCCAGCGAAGAGTTCCAACCCCAATAGTACCAGTAGCAATCTGATTATTTATATTACGGTGTGATGGAGTGTCGGAATCGATGGATCCAATAAATGTCTTTGTTTAACGTGAAATTTATTTGCCAAATAAAGTCCATACATAGCATATCGCAACTAGCAAAATCATCTAATTAGGCCCTGTAAGGGATACTGTTTACAATAAATCATTTGGGACTGTTATTAGTATTCGTATTAGGAAGAGTGCCCATTTTTTTATTTTAATCGCAATGATTCCGTCGATTGGTCGCACTGCGAATAACGCTAAGTATTATTCGCAGTTCATCGCGAACAACGCCTCCCATCCATAGAGGGTCAAAATTTATTAGTTTCGGTCTATGTTCTTGTGCCGATTATGCTACGTGTCAAAGCCATCTGGATATTTATCTCTCTGCCTTCTCATTGTCTCGAACAATTTTTCAAGTTGTCACGACGTTTTCCAGTGTATTTCTCCTCGTAACGTGCCCAAAACATCTTGACTAAGTCCAAGTCTAATTAATAATATCTCAGATCAGTTCACGGCTTTTATTTGTTACAATTAGAAGTATCTCATTCGTTTGTCTGTCCGTCCATGCTGATCTTTGCATTTTCTTCAGAAAAAAAAAACAAACATTTCCAATGCCATCAAATGTTTCTTTCCAGCGTGTCTGCATATTGTCAACATTTCATATGCATATAAGAGTATATGTTCAACATTGCACTCAACGCCCTTTTCTCATTGCAAATTATTTGTTTTAAAATGTTTTTTCTTCTTGCAAATTTCTTAGCCATAGCGATTCTTGTACTAATCTCCACAGGTCACTTCCATCATCAGGCTGTTCCGAGATAGTTGTCCCATACACTTGTTTAAAAATTTTCCTACTTACTTGGATGTTAAATTGGGGTATTTCTGTCTTCTTAGTGACGGCCATAATGTCTGTTTTCTTGCAATTTAAATCTAACCCTAGTTGTTCACTGTGTACACAGATCACATCTATTAACAGCTCCAATCATGTTGGTTGTCTGCAATCATCCGCATATCTTCTATTTGTAGCTTTATTTCCTCGTATAGCGATTCATCGCATGTCCTCTAAATTTCTCATAATATTTTCATAATACAGTATGGGGAACAAGGTTCGGGAGACATTTCGCACCCCTGTCGCATACCTCTCTTGATAGGCTGATATTGACCTACTTTATAACAAATTATTATGCAAGTCTAAGTACTTTCTCATGAGTTTGTAAGTTTGCAAGCATTTGTATCATTTTAACTCTGCACTACACGTATATATTGACAGAAATAACTGGCAAACTGCTGTACGTAATATGAGAAGAAATCACAAACATTCAAAATAATACTGGGGTTGACTACGACGTCCTGTATAGGATATACAACAAGCTATGTATGGACAGAGGAGAGAACGGGTAGAATACATTGACGCGTCCTCTAGTCTCTACTTCCTTCTCCCACTTCAATGTGCGACAAACAATACATGTGTGTTCATTTAGAATACCCAAAGAACTGTAGGCAGCTGTAAGCCAAGTAGAAATATCTAGATAACTGCAGACAGCTGTAAGCAACGTAGAAATATCTAGATAACTGCAGACAGCTGTAAGCAAAGTAGAAATATATAAAGAACTGCAGACAGCTGTAAGCAAAGTAGAAATATCTAGAGAACTGCAGACAGGTGTAAGCAAAGTAGAAATATCTAGAGAACTGCAGACAGCTGTAAGCAAAGTAGAAATATCTAGATAACTGCAGACAACTGTAAGCAAAGTAGAAATATCTAGATAACTGCAGACAGCTGTAGACAAAGTAGAAATATCTAGATAACTGCAGACAGCTGTAAGCAAAGTAGAAATATCTAGATAACTGCTGACAGCTATAGACAAAGTAGAAATATCTAGACAACTGCAGACAGCTGTAGACATAGTAGAAATATCTAGATAACTGCAGACAGCTGTAAGCAACGTAGAAATATCTAGACAACTGTAGGCTACTGTAGACAAAGTAGAAATATCTAGAGAACTGTAGGCTACTGTAGACAAAGTAGAAATATGTAGAGAACTGTAGTCTACTGTAGACAAAGTAGAAATATCTAGAGAACTGTAGACAGCTGTAAGCAAAGTAGAAATATCTAGATAACTGCAGACAGCTGTAAGCAAAGTAGAAATATCTAGAGAACTGCAGGCTACTGTAAGCAAAGTAGAAATATCTAGAGAACTGCAGGCTACTGTAAGCTAAGTAGAAATATCTAGAGAACTGCAGGCTACTGTAAGCAAAGTAGAAATATCTAGAGAACTGCAGGCTACTGTAGACAAAGTAGAAATATCTAGAGAACTGCAGGCTGCTGTAAGCAAAGTAGAAATATCTAGAGAACTGCAGGATACTGTAAGCAAAGTAGAAATATCTATATAACTGCAGACAGCTGTAAGCAACGTAGAAATATCTAGAGAACTGCAGGCTACTGTAAGCAAAGTATAAATATCTAGAGAACTGCAGGCTACTGTAAGCAAAGTAGAAATATCTAGAGAACTGCAGGCTACTGTAAGCTAAGTAGAAATATCTAGAGAACTGCAGGCTACTGTAAGCAAAGTAGAAATATCTAGAGAACTGCAGGCTACTGTAGACAAAGTAGAAATATCTAGAGAACTGCAGGCTACTGTAAGCAAAGTAGAAATATCTAGAGAACTGCAGGCTACTGTAGACAAAGTAGAAATATCTAGAGAACTGCAGGCTGCTGTAAGCAAAGTAGAAATATCTAGAGAAATGCAGGATACTGTAAGCAAAGTAGAAATATCTATATAACTGCAGACAGCTGTAAGCAACGTAGAAATATCTAGAGAACTGCAGGCTACTGTAAGCAAAGTATAAATATCTAGAGAACTGCAGGCTACTGTAGACAAAGTAGAAATATCTAGAGAACTGCAGGCTGCTGTAGACAAAGTGGAAATATCTAGATAACGGTAGGCTACTTTAGACAAAGTGGAAATATCTAGACAACTGTAGGCTGCTGTAGACAAAGTAGAAATATTTAAATATTTCCCACTATTGGCAACGCTGATCATATTCCGGTACGAACCTAAGGCCTTGTCCACAAGTATAAACATTTAGAGAACTGTAAGCTGTCGTAGATAAGTAGAAATACCTATATAACCACAGGCTGCTGTAGTTAAATAGAAATACCTATAGAAATACAGGCAGCCGTAGACAAAATTAATGTTGTGCACGGAAACAGGCTCTGCCATCGACCCAGTCATCTGTACTATAGTGTTAAATGAACAACAACCAGACAGCACAACAAACGTCAGTGAAATCAAAAGGATGAACACGCTCAAGCACTTTTGGCAGAAGCTTAGTTAGTTAGTTTAGTCGATGGATCAACATCACCGCACACGGGTGTAACCCATAAGTGCTCCGTTCTCCTCCTAACTCAAACCTGAGTTTGGAGAAACTCAGCTCAGTGTACGAACTCCGTAGCACCGGCGAGGAACCTGAAATACTTTGGGTAGATTTTTAACTCGAAATTTTGCCCAGGCAGCGCCGTTAGGCTACTCTTTTTCGATTTCCAACTGCCAAGGGATTTTTTACGTGCGCAACAATACACACGGGCGTCCGATCTCACTACCCAGAGACGAGGGGAAATTTTATTACTAGAAGTCCACGTGAAAAAGTCCCGGCCCTCACCGGGGCTTGAACCCGGGACCCCCAGTACTCGAGGAGGACACCATACCTCGAGACCACGCAGCCCCCCTGGCAGAAGCTTGTCCTTTAATTGTCATGAACGGGAGTTAGTTTAAAGGACAAAGAACGGACTCAATGCTCTGAAAGAGAAGGCAGCGGCAGACATGTAGTAACGAATGTACATACACACTTGACCAGCCGATGATAATTTCGATGACTGAGTATGGTTTGGAAAAGCTCATATTATTGCATAACATTTAGCGAAGCTAGAAATCAAACAAAATGATGCCATGCGAGTTAGTAAAGAGTTCTATACTTATCTAAATATTTTCTCTCGCACCTGGCCATCGCATTTCACTAATCCCAAATATATTTATCTTCATTCTTTCCATTTCTTTCTTGATAATATCTAATTTTCCATTCTGGCTAAGTGTTCTGACATTCCTTCGTATCAACATTTAGTGTATTTTAAACATTTATTCTGCATAAAGTTGAATGATGACGTTCGGGTATCATTGTTGCACATTATGTCCCCTACCGGACGAAGGGACTACTAGAATCCCCATTAACGTCGTTATCGATTTTATTTACAAGCATGGTTTTATTGTGAAAATACAGCGGTGGTTTCCCCTTGCCCTCCGCCGGTTTGTGATTGGTTGACAACACTAACCTTCGTCAAAAGACAGACCCTGCAAGCAGGAGGAGGGGGGGGGGGGTGGTTATGGGGATGCTTTATATGGCGCCACTGACCTGCCGATGGCCACGTCCATTTCCAATTTTCAAAAACAAAAACAAAAAACATTCCGAATTCGGTCTCGTCTAATCTGCCTCCTCACCTTTGGTTATTGTTGAGATCCGTGGTTTTTGTGGGTAATTTTACCCTGTTTCATGTCTTGTGCGCTCTTACGAGTAAGTCCTATCTCAGACTGGTTATGTAAGCGTTTGTGTCTGTGACGTCACCTAGGGGATTTGTCGGCGGATGTCCTTTGTTTCCGTCTCCTCTGGTGGTTTCTTTTGTTAGTGATGGCTTCTGGCTCGTCTGGCTTGACTGGTTGCAATCCTTATTAGGATTTTTTATTTCGTCTCTTTGCTTCCTTTTTTGTGTATTGCCTGTAGAAGCTTTTCGATGTTTTCATTTTCTTCATTGCGCCGGCTTTCTCTTTCGAGTTTGAGTGTCTGTTGTCTTTCGATTTCTTTCCCCGTGGTCAGCCATGGGATGATCTCCCCGCCTTCTATATAGTACGGCTCATCGTGTTCGTCATAGTATATGGTTGGTTATTTTACAGGGGTCTGGCGGTACCTTGGTTTCCCCTTGAATTTCTTGATTTCTTTTTCTTTCTTGCGCCTTACGAATTCCATGCGCCTGAGTTCCTCTTTCTTGAGTTCCAATTTTCTATCTCTGCGACATCCTCCCAGGTGAGTGCTCGGGGTGACGAGGTGTCCTCCATGCCGTCGTCGTGGTACTCATCTCGGTTTTCTTCGGATATCTGGCGGGATATTGGCTTCACCTTGAGATTCTTGGGCGTCGTGGTTGGGTTGCTGGCCTTAGCTTGCGGTTCCGGCTCGGCCTTTTGCTGGGTTTCATCTTGCGGCTTCTCTTTGATCTTTTCCGTGGCTTCTGCTAGTTTGTTTTGGGTTAGTTCTCTTTCACTTCTTAGCATTTCTGTCTCCGCTTTGATGTCTCGTAGAATCTCTTCATTCTTCTTTGTCGTCTGTGCCATTTGTTCCACCTCTTGTTTGATGTACATGGGACAACACTACAGTAGTGTGTATGCGATACATTCTAGTTTTACCCACGGTTGCAGAAAGGTTCAAAGGCTGCAGACTAAATCGTATCTCCGAGTGGCTGCAGACATGGAACAACCCCTTCGTGAAACCCTGGACACACTTAAGGGTCACGGGGGCTGATCAGAGGAAAATCATGGATGGCTCAGGCAGAGGACACAATCGGAGAAGTGTGCATGCTTGAGAACATTGGGAGAGGAGAGGAGTGGGTTAGAATGCCAGTGGAAAGGTCAGACCTGTGCAGGGTCATAATAACATTGCATCGGAAATGCAGGGATTGGACGGCAGGCTGCATTGAATGGGAGATGCAACTATTGATCCACGACAATTCGCGACCTGTTAATATAATCATCTACATGGATGACTCTGTGCTAAGTGGTGAAAGAAGTGCCTGGGAGTTCGTAGCGAAGGTTGGTGGATGGTGTTTGGTAAAGGAGAGCATGGCACATGATACCACAACAGGAGAATGGAGGTGGGAAAGTCACAGGCGGCGTTCTGCTGGCTGAAGGACAAACAGCACAAGCATGTTGTGATCGTAACTGATTCACAAATGAGACATGTTAAGACATGCTTGCTTCGGGCAGAGTGGCAGGCTTCCATTCAACAATCAAAACTAGAGACCATCTGTTGGAATGTTTCCTCAGGATATGCTTGTGTGGTGGGAAATGAGCAGGCGGACAAATTGGCTTGGTCTGCACCACTCGGTGGAGTATTGGTGCATGATAAGGCAGACGTGGTCGGGGTCTTTGGGAATTCTTTGCATAGTGCAGAAGAACAGATAGATCATCACGTCTTGGAGAGAATGGTGCTTCAGGGACCAGAGGATTTGGTCGACACTTAGGACTCCGAGGAAAGGACAGGCTGACACATAATCAGACTGCTACCTGTACCACAATGAAGGTTGGCTGCAATGTATTTCCAAAACCGTCTGTCTATCGCCCTCACTGCAATTCTGTCAGACTGCTGTTCGTCCATCTCTTGATGTTATCTTCCCATTTGTATCGTTGTCTACCTCTTGCTTGATTGCTTTAGCCTTACCCTCCAGTATGGTTTGTATAAGAGTGTTATGTGTTTCCAATTATTGTTCTTTATTATTCGAAGATCCTTGAGTAGTTATATTGTAGTACAATTTTCCTACCTTTTATAAAGTTGGTCGAGCCGTTTCTTATTTTGGCCAACAGTTTTTCTTATTTGACTGTTGGAGTGGTACATAGAACCTGTACTTTTGTCTGGATGTGAAATGTTAGTTGTGGGACAATTGATGCACACAAACAATAATAAACGGAGACATGCACACAGTGGACCACCAGTACACATTGGAACAGAGAGACAGGAATAAATACACATTGGTATAGCGAGACAGAATCACATACACAAGTACAATACCACAAAAGTACAAATACACAAATATCTGCAAACGAGCCAAGTACACCAGAAGAATGTCACAAGTACAAAAGGACAAATGTTTACAAAAATGATACAAATCAAATAACAAAGACAGAGATTTTCATTTGTTTCCTCTTTTAATTTTCAATCACCCAGTGGTATACACTTGTCTGAGTAGTCAGTCGTTAATATCATACGTGTCCATGAGCACCCATTGTTGTTGGTCTTCTCTTTTTTCTAATACGAATATCTGGTTGGGTAACATGATCGACAGCGCCTTGCAGTAATTCCTAAGGGCTGTCAATTTGGCTCTATCTTTTTGTTGGATATCCGTTTCCTCTGTTACTATGTGACCAGTAGTGTTTTTGTATTTTTCAGTAAATACTTTCCCACAGGTGATACACAGGTGGCCTTCTTTCTTAGAAGTGGGCATAATGCTTCTGGGTGCCAATACGATATCTTGAAAACTAGTTGGTTGATAGTAGTAGTAGTAGTTTGATACACGGTCTGTATATTTCAGTGACTTAGTAGCTGTTTGACCTCGAGAATGCAGCGTCTTTATATTTCACCTAGTTGATCAGTTTACCACACCTGTGAAAACAGCAAACACAACAATTTTTAGTGTCCAAGAATATTTTAATGTTCAAGTTGTTTACTGGTCAACTGACCGATCATATCTTTGACTCGGGCAGGTTGTTTGTGTGTCTACTCGTCTGTATCGCGTCCTTCAAGTTCGATAACGTCTATTTCTAACCAAGAATTAATATTGTCAATCTTTCCTTGAGCGAAAAAGTTTCATATGTCCTGTGCTATATAGGGAATTTAGCCAACGGTGTTGACAACAGTTCTTCCACTGGCACCCAATTCAGGTCTTGTTTGGTTTCAATGCGTTGCCTCTTGTAATAGCTAAACATACGGGTTCAAAACGACTCATAGTGACTTGTACTGTCAAATGTTATAGTACCACATTGACCGGAGTTTGTACGTTTAACGAGTAAACCAGCCGGGTTGCATCTCTGTTGATTTTGTTCCTAACTACTCTTTCTTGGTTCAGTGTATAATTTTTAGTGACAACAGGTCTTAGGGCAACCTGATGAGGGTCTGTTGGTGGCGTAGACATCTTTTTCGTGTTGACCAAATGTGGAATTGACACCAATGTCACCGAACTTATAACGCTTGCTTAGTCTGTGTTCTTCACGAATAATAACAGTTGCACTTGGTCACAACACTGTGATAGCTTGTGTGCTGATATTCACGCTTTTCACACTAGGAGACATCGATTTACCACTAGTGAGAGCCCTGATGAATGTGGGTTGTTTGTGTCAGTAAACGATCATTCGAGTGATATACCACTCTGTGGCCACCCCTATGAAACACACCGTGAGAAGACAGAACAATACAACGACGTATATTTATATTGAGCTTTGTTCCGTTATTGACGACCTAAATGTAGCCGCTTACCACCCATCCACCAGTGTGGATTGACTGAACGTTAAGGAGGTTGGTGATGTTGGTGGCGATGGACGTTCGTTGTTGGTTGGCGAGGGCTTGGGAGTTGCGTGTTCGTCGTTATATTCGTGGAGACATGCCTCAAGTCTACTGAGACTTCGCGTGATTATGTCCTCCTTGGTAAAGTGTTCTTGTAGTACAGACTGCAGTCGACACTTTACTAGATCATAAAAACTATCACTTTTAACCCAAGACTCCATAAGCGAATCCATGAGTGGCTGGGCTTGCTGCATATTGCGAATAGCGCAGTCCAGGCAATCGCTGTATGGTTCCGTTCTTAATAGACCCCACAGTTTCCGAATTAGGACTTCCTGGTCATATGTATCTGTAAAACATAGATAAAAATAAGGTACTATACCATCTGTACAGGGAACACATAATATCATTATTATCTCTGGATCGGATATGACCCCCTCAATTTTACAAGACCGTAAAGTCATAGCGAGCATGGCCATGTAGACCCCACCAGACACAATTCTGACTACCCATACGACTACCCAATACTACTAGTGTATATTAAGCTACCACCGTAACGCTATGTTCACATCATTTTGACACAGCCTAATATGAGCTGTTACGAATCTATCTTGTTGTTTCCTCAGCTGTTATATACGTCTAGGTCTATATATCCCCTGTATTATACTAGTATTGTTAGGTTATCGGTGTGTCGACGTGAAGAAGCATATCGAAAATGTGAAAGATTTATCAAAGTCCAACTTACCATTAATGCTTTGCCACATGGTAAGCTCTGTTTTTGGTGTCGTCAGTGAGCGGTAGTTCTATATGATATAGACTGGTCGTCTTTTATACACGATATCTGCTGCTGTGGACTCGTATCAAGAGGATTCCTGTCTGGTTTCCTCGCTCTGATCGGCTGGTAGAAACTGATTTGTACAGTGAATATTCCTTAGCATTTATACCCCGTTTTTGTCGATATGGCCTAGACCACGTGACCTGGTAGATTAGTCTACACACAGCTGCGTCTGCAAAACGGTTAAGTCTTTAAGCCACTGGTCGCGATTATGAGAAGAATCGAGGCTAGTGATATTGGTTTTCCGACCACCTTATATTACAGGAGATATACCTTGGGCTTAGACGACATATGTTATAAGCCCCTCCCCGAAGATATGACGAGTATTATTGCTTTCCCAACCCCTTTCTATCCACGGCGATAAGCCCCCCAGGATTAGTCATATATACAGCTGGCTATTGTTGGTTTTGTAACAGCTGGCGACGTGTATGGGTATCTTATGTTCTCCAATTTGTTATGTTAAGTTAAGCTGTGAAGTCGGATGCCTGTTTTTCCTTGGACTTGTGGACACAGCGACACGGAGAGACAGACTGTCCCTAATCATAACCCGTATGACCAGCTAGACACCCCACACGCTGACGCCTATTACCTTACCAGTGGCACAGCACCGAGATTCGAAACCTGTCATCTCGTCTGGGGTACCACCTAAACTCAACCAACACACCACCTCTCCTTTGCTACACATAGCCTGTTACTACCACCAGCTATCGCCATCACAACAAAGTAACAAAAACATTATCAATATTTCTTCTACCCAGCTCGACCTCCCCAACTGGGACTCGAACCCGGCACCTACGGAGGACACCGACGGCCATCTTTACTTGTTTCATTAACGATCTGATACCGTATGGAGAAAGTATTGGAAGCACTTACCTAGCTACCCTTTCACTCACCCACTCCGTAACAATGTATAACACTAAGCCACGCCCACCACAACCTTTACTTCGGCATCTTTTCTTTGCTACGGTTTTCATTTGAAGCGGTGTAATTTATATGATGATAATGTATAAACCACTACAAACCACTATAGCTCATACATCCGAATTATTTACATTTTGACTTATTACAACTTTCATACGACACCCGCAGCGGCTCGAGGGTTCGAACCCGCGCCCACGCGACCACCCGGTCGTGGTCGCCCCCGCGTTCGTCGCCCGCGCTAGCCCCGACCACCCCGCCCGGTTTATATAAAGCATTATTAATAACCACCTAGTTCATTACGACGACGATAATCCCCTGGATTAGTTGTTAGGAGAATCAGTATTGATTTTTTTGACCCACATTGTCCATGTACATCTTTTGTGTTTTTTAAGTTTTGACCTTTTAAGAAAGGGTCGTTGTCCGTTGTTAG
>JACEFZ010016934.1:0-13787 GCA_014155875.1 Cepaea nemoralis | reverse complement strand
ACCCAAAACCAAGTTTGAACTGGGGGCGAAGCCGGGCCGGGTCAGTTATAAAATATAAAATTTAAATATATAATATTAATATAAAAATTTTTTTATATATATGTACGGTGGTGTGTGTGTGTGTGTGGTGGTGTGGTGGTGTGGTGGTTTTGAAGCAAGGGATCTTATTCCCTCATAAAAAGTGATACAGTTGGAGTCTCTCTCCTTTCTCTCTTCCTTTTTTTTCTTTATCTTTCCCCTTCTATTTCTCTCTCTCTTTATCCTTTTTAAAAAATTTTTAAAAAAAAAAAAAATTTATATATTTTTATATATTATATATATATATATATATATATAAATATATATTTATATATAATAGTACAAGTGTGTTTTTGATTAATCTTCTTGGTGTTGATAATATATCCCCGAAGCTACCTGCTTGAAATTAAAACTAAAATATAGTATGTTAATGAATCTGACCTCATCACACAGTAAGTAAGTAAGTAGTTAAATAAATTGATGTATGTTGGGCGAATGTTGGGCGGCGCTAACCAAACAAGTCACCCTACGGGGGGAGGAGAGCAATTGGAAGGGTCGGGCCCTACCTGTAGGGGACAGAAAATCAAAAATTTAAATGTTTTTGGGGGGCAGCCAGGCCCTAAGCCTTCGTCGAAAATGGTTATGATGGAAGCCCCGACAGGCGAACAGCAGAGTATTCTTTGCTGACCGGCAGCGCTGAAAGCTTGCCTTTTCAGCGTATTGGTGCCCTTTTCCTTGGGAGTAAACTAGGGGGCCGAGAGAGGGACCATGCTGCTTTGGGAACTGGATCTCAATTCAGACCAAGTTTTTTATTAGGAGGGGACAACTCTTTTTAAAACATCGTTTTTTTAAGACGCACAGTCCCGGGGCAGTTAAGAAAATTAAGTAAGTGAGTAGGTGTGTTAAGAAAATAAGTAAGTAGGTAAGTAAGAAAAGGACCCTTTCCACAACTTTATGTACAATGTGTAAATGTTATTAGATCCATATTTAAAGACAAATCGGTACTCGGTGGTCGGTAATATGCTGGCTGCCAGTATTCCCCAGACATTTAATTGCGTTTAGTCTATAGTTGATCGATTTTTTAGTTAAGGGCAATTTAAAACAACTGATCTCCCCTAGGAAAAATGAAAAAACATGATCACAGGGGAAAAGGACGGAGAGATAGCGACTTCCTACCCGGTTTCCCCACGCGGGTACATTTTTGTGTTGTAATTTCACCGTCTTGCACATAAGAGGAGTCAACAATAAAACCGAACATTACTGCCAGCTAATGTAATACTTGCTCTGCCTTCCTAATGTAGGTCTGGCAGTCTCAGATTTAGGAAGCCTAGTGACTGCGACATGGACAGATATATGTTTGAATCCAGAGTTCAGTGAATCGAGTCTGGGCTTCAAGTTTGGAAGTAAAATTTATTTGACGGGTTTGCCATGCCTCACTTCATTTCTCGCGGATCAGTGCCTGGATCACCCCCCATGATAAATTTGAGAGATGCCTTGTATCACGGCCCCTTTTTAAAGGGTTTTGTATCTAAAATTTTTTTTACGGTATGGAGAAAGTCAGTCACGTAAACATGGGTCTATTTTTAATGACTGTGCAGTTTAAAGTATTGCCGGTCCAATTTTTGCATTCACCCTCTGTAAAGTTTATTCAACATAATAGGTAAATACAAAACTTGAACCGGCGATATTTTCAAACACTGCATTAAAAATACACCGTGTAAGACAGTGATTCCAAGCGGAATCAAAGGGAAACAACAATATTAATTCGACTATCGTAAGCATGAAATTGAGGAGTTAAGTGCTCATGGAATTAATGTTGAATGTTTTGCATATCCTTTACAGGACATCGTAGTCAACATCAGCATCTTTCAGCGGATTGTTAATTTCTTGAAAAGTTTTACGTCAGGGGTTTGCCATTGCTTTCTGAGCGACCGGCTCCATACTCTCATAAGTCACAGGCGCGACTCAAAGCGCTTCCAATTCTCGTGCGCTCACGTCATCCACGAGATTATTCGGGGTTACGGAGAAAGTTGCTAACCTCTCGACCAGGGAGACCGGCCATGGAATTAATACAATTCTTCAAATTGAAGCAGAAAGGTAAGTGTTAATGGCTAGACAATTGATAATGGGTCTGACACTGCATCTAATTCGGACTGCTAAACATTGACTTGGGCCTCCATGCTCACCCAGCATAGGATCAATTACAGCATAATAAAATCGATGTGTTTGGTTGTAAAGATCGAGGTTTCATGGATCACAAAGAACACTAAATTTCGCGTCAACATCAAGCAATCATTATCTGCCTATTGTTTAACGGGGTAGCGGGGTAGGGGTATCCCCTATCAAAGGAGAAGTAAGGCGCCTCCTTCCCTCCGCTAGCCTACGGGACACCCTTGGGCAAGGTGGAGTACCCGTTTAGCCCCCCGATAAGGGTTACGTGAAGCCATGGGTACAGGTGGTGGATGAAGATGGAGAGCAGCCGACAGATAGTTGTAGGTTATGGTCTCCACCTTCACGACGGTAGGCAGATGATCTCTTTATTGAGGAGACAATGGCTACGGTCACTGACCAGTATGGTCACTGCTGGGAAGGAAAGCAATGGCAAACTACCTTCTTTACAGATGCCAAGAAAATCATGTTGTGAGTAATTTGTTGGGCATGTTATGAGAAGAAATGATTTGGGGAACTTGGTGACAACTGGTAAGATCGAGGGGAACAGACCAAGTGGAAGACCTAGAAAGAATCAAGTACCTGGATGGCTTGGCCTTGTGGCATGGTCGAGACAGAAACACGGAGCTGATCCACGACTCTGGTGATCGAGTGAGATGGCAGAACATGACCGCCCACGCTTACCGGCATGGCACATGATGGATGGATGGATGGTTTAACGAAAACACCTATTGGATGAAGATACGTCAACGTTTTTGTTTTACTTGCTGATAACCACTGCAGGGCTTTGAAATTGCATACGAAATCAATTTACTACTATTGATAGGCCTTTATGATGGGGAAGAGAAGAAAGTAAAGATTAGTGAACACACTAGACAGTTAAACCATTGATCACTGTAGGCACATATGTTCCGTCAGAATGCCAATATCCTTTTTCAGAGATCGAATTTAGAAACAAGATGTGTCCGTGGTTGTGAATGACACATTTATTTCATACCATTGTGTACATATGTGTACACTCAGCTTCCGGATTAACATGTTTGTCTTATTATTTGTTCATTTGCGTTGTCTTGCTTTGAGCTCAAGCGTACTCCATACACAAGCTACTAATTCTACTGCACTGGACTGATATTTGCATAATTGAATTGGGAATTTAAAAGAAAAAGTATAACACCATCGACGAGACGCGTTAGAAAAGTAACAGAAGTAATTGTATGATTTATAATTAGAAATGATGAAATTAAAAGACTAGTTTGGAAACAAATCATGCACTTCAATAATGTAAGATACATTAAATGGATTGGCCACCTCACATGCCTGCCCTGTTCCCATCTATCAGCTTGACCACCTCACACGTCTGCCCTGTTCCCATCTGTCAGCTTGACCACCTCACATGCCTGCCCTGTTCCCATCTATCAGCTTGACCACCTCACATGCCTGCCCTGTTCCCATCTATCAGCTTGACCACCTCACATGTCTGCCCTGTTCCCATCTGTCAGCTTGACCACCTGACATGACTACCCTGTTCCCATCTATCAGCTTGACCAACCCACATGTCTGCCCTGTTCCCATCTATCAACTTGGCCACCTCACATGTCTGCCCTGTTCCCATCTATCAACTTGGCCACCTCACATGTCTGCCCTGTTCCCATCTATCAGCTTGGCCATCTCACATGTCTGCCCTGTTCCCATCTATCAGCTTGACCACCTCACATGTCTGCCCTGTTCCCATCTATCAGCTTGACCACCTCACATGTCTGCCCTGTTCCCATCTATCAGCTTGACCACCTCACATGTCTGCCCTGTTCCCATCTGTCAGCTTGACCACCTCACATGTCTGCCCTGTTCCCATCTGTCAGCTTGACCACCTCACATGTCTGCCCTGTTCCCATCTGTCAGCTTGACCACCTCACATGCCTGCCCTGTTCCCATCTATCAGCTTGACCACCTCACATGTCTGCCCTGTTCCCATCTATCAGCTTGGCCACCTCACATGTCTGCCCTGTTCCCATCTATCAGCTTGGCCACCTCACATGTCTGCCCTGTTCCCATCTATCAGCTTGGCCACCTCACATGTCTGCCCTGTTCCCATCTATCAGCTTGGCCACCTCACATGTCTGCCCTGTTCTCATCTATCAGCTTGACCACCTCACATGTCTGCCCTGTTCCCATCTATCAGCTTGGCCACCTCACATGTCTGCCCTGTTCCCATCTATCACAAAGACCGACATTGAAGAAATAGGATGGATACAGAACAAGGGAAGGATCAATTAAGAGATGAAATCGAGGTATTTAAAATATATTTAGAGAAACGATGAAGATTAACTTACAAAGCACACAGGAAAGAGTGTACACCATATCCTTCAAATTCCCCACCTCCTCCCGCCTCTTAAAACTTCATTGAAGTAAATGGAAGAAGACAAGAAGACTACTAAAGACGAAACATGTAAAATCATTATAAATACCAATCTAATCGTGCTGTTTATTTGCATTATTGTTGTTGACCATGTATCCATACTTTTCACAGGTACGACACATTGTCACCCAGAAACGTGTGTTTGCCACTTTGACGCTCATCTTCTTATTTAGCATCGTTACCATAGCACCACTGTATGTGGTCAACAGACTGGACCTGAAATTTTATCCCAAGAAAAATGCAACTATGATTGGATTAGTGTCTACGGCTGACAGGGTACCCGTGGACCAATTTTTATACGGTTTAAATAGTGTGGCGATTCCACTTCTACTGTTTGTTGTCGTCATTATCTGCACGGTGTTTCTTGTAGTTAAGTTACATAGTAAAAATGATTGGCGACTAAAATCTACCAAGTCTTCTCAAGCTGATACTGTTTCAAAGAAAAACCAAAAAGTTGCCAGAATGGTAGTTATTATCTCTGCTATTTTCATTATCTGTTTTATCCCAGTTAGCATTGGTTTCCTGGCCATGTGCCTGGAGCCAGGTCTGTCCGTTGACGGGAAGTATAGGAATACACTGGTTGTCCTCGGTGGTATTTGCATATTTAGTGAGTCCGTTAATTCGTCTGTGAATATATTTGTTTATTACAGCATGAGTCGCAACTATAGAGACATATTTGATCAGATGTTACATATTAAACATGGCAAATCTTGAGTTTCAGTGAGTGTGATGACAGGGGCTGTTTATTGTGTAGTATGCTTACTATTTCTAACACATATATTAAACGCTGCCTTTGTATTATTGGATTGAGATCTTCACTGTCATTCTTATAATCACCATCGTCATGCTTTCATTATATAATGACAATATTGTTTTTATTTAAAATGCTACATGCAACGGTTGTTAACAATGTTAATTTTTAATATCAATCGCTTGCTCGTTTACAAGACGTTGCAATACAATCCAGTGTTGTTTACAGGATATGTTTGATTTTCTAGACAATGTTTAAATTCAATACTTTGTCACTGCTGTCTGAACGGCCAACGTGTTTACGCTTGTGAAAGTCAGCTCAAATCGATCTGCCTCATAATCGTTGCTGTTGTATTCGAACTTGGCATGCCGTGAGTCTGAAACTGTGTTAACTACACACAGGCAACAGATGCCGACAAGATTTAAAGACACCGTATAGTGCTAGAGGTAGTTTCAGAGATGGGATCTGAACACATTTGGGTTCCTCACAAGTCGGTGAGTATCTGCCTGCATGGCGAAGAACCACCAGGTTGCACACCAATAAGCCAAGGGACAACGGATACTCACGCAAACCTCAGTCTGGTATAACATCACACTGATGCTGGACAATAGGATGTCACCATCCGACATACAGGACTTCGCAATGGATTTCGCAGCCAGCGAATGCACGCAAGCAAGCAAGCAACACAATTGGTCGAAATAAGTTCACAGCATAATGATAGTGTACATGTTCAGTTGTTTAATAAGACGTCCATTGAAAGACATATCAAAACCAGAAGAGAGAGAGAGAGAGAGAGAGAGAGAGAGAGAGAGAGAGAGAGAGAGAGAGAGAGAGAGAGAGAGAGAGAGAGAGAGAGAGAGAGAGAGAGAGAGAAGCAGACGGTAAGCTTTATTAGTGCATGATCACAATAACGTAAACGTTGTGGCCCGAGTCCGAGTTAGCACAGAAACATATAGTCGAGAGTGTCCGTGGCGAAGTGGCCAAGCCGTCTACCTCGCACTCCGAAGATTGAGGGTTCGATTCCGGGCTACGTCTTTCGGTTAAAGAGTACATTTTTTTCGAAGACTCCTGAGGTTCGTCGCTGGAGCTACGGAATTCGTGCTTTGTGCGACACTTTCGGCAGGCTGGAATGTTGAATGAGATCGAGCAGTGTGGGATAAAACGCGGTGCAATGAAGTCGATCCTCTTGACTTTTAAGCGACTTTTTTTTTCTAAAGAAACAAATAGTATCGGAAGACTGTGGAGTGACGAATAAAATCAATGACGGCCTAGGGACCGGATCGAAGATAACAAAGATAAAATCCATCTGTGTCAGGAAGCAAGCAAATTGCTCATGAACCCCCAGGAGTGGTGTGAAGATAATTAATGAATACATTCTCACTCCATGAATATGTCTAGAAAGCTGGGCTTTCCCATTACCAAGTGTTGGGGAATCATAGGTATTTACCGGGCAAACAGAGGAGCAATCTGGACTCAAGTATGAATGTTGTACCTGTGACTTCACCTAGCAACTGGGGATTCCCATTCAAGTTGTATCAGAAAGTATATACTACATCATTTTGTAACAGCCAAAAATAAAGATGAACTCGTTAATAAACAACTGGGCTACAACACATAACTCAGTTTCTAAATCTTTTAAATCCTCAATCTGGTGGTACATGATGAGCAAGAATTCTTTTTTGTTTTTCAAAAATGAAAATAAACAACAACAAACAAACATACGTAATCAAAACATGATATCAGACCACAAGAGGTCAATTCATCTAAATATCTTCCCCTCAGAAGAGTTAAATTAAACAAGTCAATAATTGTTTCTTGTCAACAAATAAAAACAGTTTATAATCAGGGGCCTGATGGTGAATTCCCTGGACACAGTTTCTGAGAATCATACGAAAGTCGCTTTAAAAAAAAATATGTGTTTAATAAGTTGGGTGTGGGTGATGTAGTATATCAAAAGAATACTTAACTCATCGGCCTAGCGCATGGCTGCATTCATCGGACATAGCTGAGACGGCGGTGGGTTAACAACGAAGATTTCTGCTTCAGCGATTTGAAGTCGATCAACGGATTCATCAGTCATGATGAAACAAATATAACGACCGCCTGATCCATGCTGGATGATGGGTTAACACTGTCTTCGTAGTGTTCTGAATTCGAGCCAGGGCCATGTGGTTGGATAAGGATGAAACAAGTAGACAAATTCCGCATCTGGCTCTCTGATATTAAAAAACAAACACCAACAGCTACATTCTTGCAAAATCTACTTAAATATTGTGGCGTTATATTGTGTGATGTTATCATGCAAAGCAGGGGGCTGAGTGATCTCGAGGTATGGTGTCCGCCTCGAGTTCTGGAGGTCCCGGGTTCAAGCCCCGGTGAGGACCGGGATATTTTCAGGTGGACTTCTAGTAACTAAATGTTCCCTGGTCTCTGGGGTGAGAGATCGGACGCCGTGTGTATGTTTGCGCACGTAAAAAATCCCTTGGCAGTTGGAAATTGAAAATGAGCAGCCTAACGGCGTTGACCGGGAAACATTTCGAGTTAAAAGTCTACCCAAAGTATTTCAGGATTCTCTCCTGTGCTACGGTGTTCGTACACTAAGCTGTGATTCTTCAGACTCAGGCTTGAGTTAGGAGTAGAACTGAGCACTTTTGGGTTACACCCGTGTGCCATGATGTTGATCCGTCGACTAAACTAAACTAATAAATGCAAAGCACGGTACATCAGCTGAAACAAAGCATTATGATGTTATAAGGATTTCCCCTGACATTCCCATCAGGATAAATTACATTAGGTTACAATAAGACTAATAACATCATGTAGCGATAAACATATGCGTTGTGAAAATCAACTATTATAACAAACATCTGTTGAGATAAACATTAGTTAGGGCAATATATGTTGAACAATCATCTGTTGTAGAAAACCTCTGCAATGAAAAACATTCGTTAGAAAAAAAAACATCTGTTGTGACAAACACATGTTGAGATAAACATTATATGAGACGAACATATTTTGAGACAAACATCCATCGTAACAACATCTGTTGAGAAAAATCTCTATTATAGTAAGTATCTGTTGTGATAAATACATGTTGAGGAATACCTCTACTATAAAAAGTATCTGTTCAGAAAAAGAGACGTTATAACAAACATTCTTTGTGATGTCGTTGTGAAGTCACGTCTCGTTGGCATAATATCCAGGAGAAGACAAATTGTCAAGAAAATACAATGGCATCTGCGGATGATAAAGACATAAATGATAACCTCACATGTCATTATGTTGGGACGAATCGTCATAAAGGAATAATGACGACAGAACAAGACACACGTCACTGTATGAGTACGAACGTCAAGCCAGAGTAGAATGTCAACAATAAGGTTAGTGATGTCATAGGAAAAGCAAACGTTTTATTAACTCTTATAATCTCCTGTCATGTCTGTAGTTCCTCAAAATTAACCAACAACTCAAAATTCATAAACGAAACATAAAATAAAAATAATATATCAATCATTTCACAAAATTATGATCATATGAATTATGGAGAGAGGCATCAAATATGTATCTTATAATATCAACAACGGTTCGAGCACACTGAGCGTTATATTGCCTTTCCAGCCTACTTACAGTGAGAAGGGCTTAAAGACAGAAACTCGAACTTCTGTTTCTTTCACGGGCCTTTAGTTGCACCATAAACTCAGTAAAAACTGTCCTATGGCATTTACTCAAAAATTGGCAAAGCACTGAACATAAATTTCCGTCAGGACATTTACATCACTGACATCATGCTGGCCTTGAGTGCAACGTCCTGTAAAATACACACTATCTATCTATTATTTCTTTTTACATCAGCAACCATCTTTGGCAACGAATATTTTACTCCCTCGAATATTCTTAGAGTATAATCAAGAAATGATATGTGAAATGGAATATTCCATTGAATATTGAACAAGTGCACAGTAGTTCTAGACTGCGACTTATAAGAACAGTCTATATAGTATGATGAAGCGTTCTTATAAAGTGAATGTATTAAGAACATGGTTGTCACAGCCAAGAATGAGAGCTATTTAGCAAGTCTATAAAGTGCGAGGCATTAAGTGTAATGAATCGCATTTATAGCAGAATAAACTTCCTATAGCATTCAGAGTCCGCCTTTATAAGAGATGAGATTTTGAGCATGGCAAGGTATTAATTAGTTGATTAGTTGATTATTATATTTGATACCCTACCTAACAATCACACAACCGTGGGTTACACTCATGCCAAGGGAGATTAACACTGCGGCCCGTCTAACTCAAGGACAGATAACTCTACCAATTTATACATATAGATTCACACACACAGATATAATCTCCACGTCATGCTGTGATGACGTCAGACCACGTGCGAAGGGCCGCCAGCGTAGATAGATGTATTTTGACAAAAGATGTTCCGTTGGAAAGATAAAACATTATCAATGATCTTGTCAGTGTAGAGGGATGAATCATTATACATACATACTATAATGGTTCTTGAATGTAAACATGCATTCATTATAATGGTAATCGCTCTGAATATTCCATAACAATCTTAAATGTTCCTAGCTGAAGTATATCTGCCATCTCCCGCCATTGAAATACCGCATTACAGCAAACGATCTTCATAATTTCAGCGTGACATTGATACCAACTTAAATGGTCAAAAATTACACAATACACATAAAAATGGATGCTAGATGTATTAATGTATAGTATAACAATGTAGTAAGTCTCATAAAACGATAATTACGGGTTTACTTACCACTTAGAATACACAGCCTGTTTATCCGGAATAACAAGGATTCTCGGTGCGCCAGAACTGCACAAGGCAAAACGGGGTGGGACAAACTATATCAAGTAATCGGTGTCTGTTTCAACTCGATGTTGAAATAATTGGGGAATTTAACTTCATCAGTACTCTAAACCTCATTAAATCGGAGACACAAAAACATGAAAACGAAAATTGCCTCAAAAATGTCTCCGTTATAGTTCGGCAACCGAAAAAGTAGTGCTTAAATTACTTCAATAGGCGAGATCACACCAATGTTTAGTAACAGTGAAGAAAATAATGGAGGATAGAAACTGTAGTAAAGTCGGCCATCTAGGCCCTATTCCCATTGATAGAGCACTGACATGCTATTTCTTACCTATATGACTGAATGACATCAAATCATGAATGAGAAGGAAAATAATTAAGAAGGTGTGGAGGCGGCGGAGGTGTTTCAGAGACAAATGTTGCAGTTATCCAGGACAATAAACAACTATTTTCTGAAAGAGGTTCATGAAGGTAGAACACCATGCGCAAGAATAAATCAACACACTGTTTATGTGTCATATAAGAGAGACAGTGGGTAGATCGACGGTAGAAGAAGCATGGCCAGACCAAATATAATGTGGTCTATGATGAATTGTATGTTGCTATCAATATAATTTATTCAGAACAGAATGGAATGAGAAATATGATTAAACATAAAAAATCTACGCAATTTGGCTAGGCACATTATGTTGTTGATGTAAAAATCTGTAGAGGTCAGCATGTCCGAATGGATAAGAACATGTGTTCTCAAACATCCGGTGTGCTAATGCCAAGGTATTGGGTTAAACCCATACACCAGATACTTGGACTAAAATATTGACTTCTCGTCATTGACTTCGGGACGTAAATTACAAGTACCTCTGAATTCGGAGTTGGTTCGCCTTATGGCGAGGGACACTGATTAAAAATAAATCTGATCCACAAGCTAAATCCAGTCCAGTGCCACTAGAATTATTGTGTATGGACTAGATTTGAGTTCCAAATGAACGAGTGCTAAAAAGAAAGAAAACAATTAACATGTCTCATGATTTAATATTTAATTTGCTCGGAGATCACCAGGTCTTTCTTTGTCCGATGGTTTTATTTTTGTGTTCTAAATTGATTAGGCTACATGCGAATCATAATGCGACGCTCTTATAATTTCTTAGAAGACACTTTTCGAAGTGCATTCAGACCCTCAGCTATTGTTGCTTCGTTGTTTTAGTCCATGTTATTTTACAGAACATGTGTAACTGTTACTACCGGATTAATGTATGTAGCAGTGCTAATAAAATACAACTGCGTGTATTATTATGAAGAATTATACCTTATGAATATGAAATGCCACATTTTAGTATACCCTAGTTATTTGTCTTCTTATAGCTCAGGGCATACGGCAATGATATATTGTTTGCTTACATAGATCACGGATAATGCCATTTATTTCACCACGAAGGGGTTTTTAATTTTAAAAAAAAAGCTTACAAGTGTGATAGCAATTACAATAACCATGTCACAGTCTTGTAACCTGTCAAATATTGTTGTTAAGGATGTCAAGAGTGTTAAGCACGTGACATCACGATTCAGACGAAAACGGCGACGTCATAATGACAGTTTAAAGATGGCCGTATTTATTTTGACATGCATGAAAGACAAGCAGTGTTCTGTTATCAGTGTTTTGTTTTAAAATATCAGTGAAGGGGTGAAACGTCTAAAAGTTCATCGGTGAATGAAGGTCCAGTATGACGATGCATGCCTGAATTTTCAGGTTCCGTTTCAGGCACACCGATTAGTGACCGAAGAGAAATGTATGTTCTACAGGAATCCAAGCACTTTATCGCCACATGAGGACTTGTATAGAATGCAATGATGGCTACGTCAAAAATGACACATTTGTTCTTAAATTTTTCAGAATATATTCACCAAAAACGAAAAAAAAAACAACTCAGAAAATAACCATTTAAGGCTTTCATTTCAAGCTCCCTAGTAGGTCGCACGATTGTACAGTGGGATGGCTAGGCAATGTCCAATTGCTTTTCTAACTAAGATAACACCATGAACATTACGAGAACTATCCAGTGGCACTTTGTTCGTACCAGAGTAGAACCTAGGGCTGTGTTGGTTGGTAAAAACCGTCTGTATCTGCCATTTCTGAGAAATATATCTGACCAATGTCACAGAAGCCAGAGCATTAAACGCACTTTACTATGATTTAGTGAATCTTGTTCTGTTAGTAAATTATATTCATATCAGAACATTAATTAACGTTAATGCAGGGATTCACTACAATGTATACTCATATCTTCCACTAGTTGTGCTCGTGCTGCCTAATCTCATTTTTCGTGCCTATCATTCCATGTAATCTGCAATATATTAATGTATTCTTCCGCTCGTCCTACATTATTTTCAGCTCAAATATAAGATAAGAGTCGGCGTGTGCGGGTTAGAGGAAGGGAACGCATTTCACAACCCGGCATAACTTGTTCGAAATCAGCTCCAAGGGATTTGGAACAGATGCCCTTGCGTTGAATTTGCGCTGAACGATGAAGGTATGAACGCCGGTAGTTCAGGAAGCAATTGCAAATTATTGAGTGTAAAATTACCTAGAACATCAGTAACTACCGAAATATGATGGGGTTGATTGCGACGTCATGTAAAAGCATAAAACTAACTACATGATATGATAGCAAGAGGTCCGCGGTTAGCGTAGTGGCTAGCTTGTCTGACAAGTGGGTGTTCTAAACCCCACGCAGGAGGATTTGTTTGTGTTAAACTAAACAGGGTTCTCAGGTCGAACAGTCTCAGATGAGCACATGTAAATGTCCCTGGAGTTAAAGACTAGCGGTATGATCTTATAACCCCACTGCAACAAACCATAGATTGTATGATTTAGTGCCTGGTATAATTTGTTGCATCTTGTCAGGTACATACTGCAGAAGTAACACAACATAGAGTAAAGTAACTAGATACATCTTGCACGCTGAAATATACACATGTTCGCACAGTAATATCAATTGTTTCCTATGGTAATTGCAGTAACAGCGGCATTCCGGTGGCTAGAGGAGACTATTGCAACACACGTTGTATTCATTACGGATTCAAAGAGTACGCTTAGCAAGGTGGAGAAAGGAATGTTTCGTGTGGAATGGCTCTCGTCGCTTCAGAGGTCACAGATTGTAAGAATTGTATGGATATTTTTCACTGGCCATGCGGGTGTACGGGGGAATGAACAGGCTGATAGGCTAGCAGGGAATGCACCTCTTAGTGGTATTTTGCCTATGGGCAAGGGGGAAGTGGTCGTGCGCTTGTGGGACCAGGTGGAGAAGGCGGAGGAACAGATTGAGAACGGATATGTGGAAAGAATGAGATTGCGGGGGATCGGCAGGGGTTCTGGAAGAATCTCAAAACTGAGAGGGAAGACCAGGAGAACTTTTAATCATATAGCGGTGGGAACGATTAGTAATATGACTCTTCGCTGGCTGTTGAACGAGGGGACGGAACACGTATGGGAATGTCCTGAGTGCAGTGATGTCGGTTTTTAACTCAAGTCAACTCAACTCCTATGGTAAATTTAAATTGACTATCATGTCTTTCTGTCTGCACAAAACTGGCCTTTGTTGC
>JACEFZ010016933.1:0-13618 GCA_014155875.1 Cepaea nemoralis | reverse complement strand
TTTTTCTTTTTCTTTCCATCTTTCATTCTGTCTTTTTCCTTCTTTCTTTATTTCATTGTGTCTTTCTTTCTAGATTTCTTTCTGTCTGTATTTCCTTCTTTCTGTCTGTCTGTTGTTTCTTCTGTCTGTCTGTGTGATGCCAACAGAGGTGGAACATCTGGTTAAAGATAGAAATTCCCAAAGAGAGTTATGGGGACAAAGTTAACAACAGGCCAGATCTCTGAATGATATTAATGGCTGGGGCCATTACATACTAACATAAGAAGTGAAAAAGAGAAATGTTTTCTCACGTGGTAAAAGAAGAAGAAAGAAGAAGAAGAGGAAGAATAACAAACGAACAAACTTTATTTTAAAAGGGTCACAAATTGGGCACGCAGGCCTGTCTTACATTCGGTCCTTCCAACCACTCATCTTCTGCACAACAATTATCAATTGTGCATGTTACATACATGCAGGGAAAAACCCACTGTAAAATGAATGATGTGAACATAATGCATATTACAACGTTATGAGGCAGACAGGCAAACATCACACATACATAACCACACAAAGACACTCATACATGCATAAACACATAACTAAATTCCCACACACACAGTCATATATACATCAATTACACAAACACTCACAGCAACACACCCACATACCAACTCACAATCACAAACCCACTAACAAACATTACGAAGAAAAAGAGGAAGGAGGAGGAGGAGCAGAAGAAGAGGAGGAGGAGCAGAAGAAGAGAGAGCAGAAGAGAGAGAAGGAGGAAAAGGGCAGAAGAAGAAGAGGAGGAGAAAGGAGGAGAAGTGGAGGAGGAGGAGAAGAAGAACTTAAAACAGACTTTCATTAATGAACTGACCTGTGAGTTCGATGACATATATAGTCATTAGCCCGAATGACGTGGCTCAAGGCAGCCCGTTTTCCATTGACATGTATCTGTCCACCCTCAAATGACTTCAACTACAGACACACAAATCGATACATGTAATTGTCATCACAGAAACAAGTATTAGAGGATGCATCCACCAGTCAGCTTATGCTCCATTCCGCGATAAGAGGCACACACAGAAGAGGATCTAGTTATAACTGGGCAGGCAGGTTTAGAGGTATGGAGTCAGTATCGTGTGTGAAAGTCGTCATCATCATCATCATCATCAACCTCTTCATCAATACCAAATGGCACAGCATTCTCATGTGCCATGCTGATAAGTGTGGACGGTCATGTTTCACCATTTCACATGACCACCAGTCATTGATCAGCTGTATTTTTGTCTCAGTTCATGCCCTAGTAGCCAAAGCCATCCAGCTATGTACTTCTTTGCCTTGCCCTAGTTCTTTCTCCCCCAATCTTGCCAGTTGTCACTAAGTTCTCCAGTTTATTTCTTCTCCCAACGCCGCCAAACAATCTTGACTGTTGATGTTTAATTTCTCTAATTAGTTTACAGTTTTCATTTGTTTCTTGTAGGACTTGCTCATTAGTTTTTCTGTCTGCCCATGGTATTCTTTGCATTCTTCCTCAAAAACATGTCAACTGCCATTAGACATTTGTCAGTTTGCTCAGGCGTTCATGTCTCTCAGCAGATCTTGTTTCTTGGTTCTTGATGTTGAATACCATGTCGTCTTAAGCCATTCATCATCATCTCTTTTGGTCTGTCAATGCGTCCATGTCTCTCCACAGATCGCGATTGTTGGATCATGGTGTTCTGGTGTGGCGAAGTGGTCAAGCCATTTGACTCATGCTCCGAAGATTGTGGGTTCGATTCAGGGCAGCACCCTTCGGTTTACGAGTTAAATGTACCTGAGACTCCTGTGGGTTGTCGCTAAAAGCTACAGAGTTCGTGCTTTGTGCGAAGCTTTCTGTGCTGCGGAAAAAGACCGAGATGGGATAAAACCCGGTGCAATGAAGCTGACCCTGTCGACTTTTAAGCGACTTTTTTGAAACTGTTCTACCAGTGTAATTCCTCCATGCCACTGTCTTGAGCCATTCATCATCATCTCATTTGGTCTGTCCATGTGTCCATGTCTCTCCACAGATCGTGGTTGTTGGATCATGGTGTTCTGAAACAGTTCTACCGATGTTATTCCTCCATACCACTGTCTGAGCCATCTATCATCTCTCTTGGTCTGTCCATGCATCCATCTCTCTCCACAGATCGCGAATTGTTGGATCATGGTGTTCATCATCATCTCTCTTGGCCTGCCCCATCTAATGCTCATCTTGCCAGTTGTCACAATATTCTCCAATGCCTCTTCTTATCACATGACCAAAAAAACAATGTCTGGCTCTATCTTATAGTTGTACGAGGGGACTTCAAATAAACATCTTAAATGTTTTGTGTGCGTGAATATATTCCAAAAAAGTAAAGAACAAATGTGTCATTGTTCGATGTTGTCACCACTGCATTCAATGCAAGTCCTCCAGTGCTGATAAAATGCTTGGATTCCTGCAGAAAAATTTTTTCTTGGTCGTGTGTGTAATCACTCATGCACCACCTGCTGTATCTCTTCATCGGACAAAAAAAAATGTTAAACTTCCTACTCCATTCATACATTTGCTGGACTGACAGGCATGTATCACCATACTGGACCTTCATTTGTCAATGAATTTCTATAGGTGTCACCCCTTCACTGATAAAACACAGATAACAGAATGCTGCTCCTCTTTGGTGCATGTCAAAAGTGGGACAGCCATCTTTAAAGTTTCATTATGACATCACCATGTTCGTCTGCACCATGATGTCACATGCTTAACACTCTTGAAATCCTCAAAAACAATACTGACAGGTTACAAAACAATGGCATGGTTATTGTAATTTCTATCACATCTTTAAGCCTTTACAGGGCAGAACGGCCGAGAGCGTTTTTACCCCAGAACGGGCAAAACGTCTCAAAGAGTTCATGATTACTAAGTGTTGTAAAAACGTGATCTCGCGGCTTTCCGAGACTTCCGATTGTCTACTTTCGGTTTTCGCTGATAGCTTGATAACGTGGCTGCCATTTGCAAGTGTGTACTTTGAATTTGATCAGATTTTTAAAAAAAAATAGTTTTCGGGGTTTTTATGCTTTGTTTTTCAAAATTGATTTTGACGATTCTTCAGTGATAGCGGAGATTTCGCTGGGTTCAATTTAAGTGACATTGAAGGGCACGAAGGTGACTATTAATCGGAGCTAGATATAAGAGATCAGGGTTAGCAGTCGTGAGTCAGACTTTGAAGAAAGTGATTCTGATTCTGAAAACGTGTTTGTAAATTGCCGTATGCCGTATTGTATGCCGTAAACCACCATGCGAATGTGGAAGGCAAGGGGAAACCACCACATTATCTTCCCAAGACTTCATGGCAAAACATATATCAAAGTTAGTGAAAGACGTTAATGGCTGTCTTAGGGCATCCTCGTCCGGTAGGGACAGTCATGAGCCACAGGTGACACCAGACCGTCATCCAGCTACTGATGGCAAAATCTTAACTAAAATAAATAATTTAGAGTAGGAACATGGAATGTTAGGACATTAAATGAGCTAGGAAAGTTGACCAATGTTCTAAGAGAGATGGATAGCATGAAAATGAATATACTAGGCGTTAGTGAGATGAGATGGAAGGGATCGGGCAAAATTATAGCTGACAATCACACAATAATTTATTCTGGAGGGGATACACATGAAAAAAGGTGTAGGAATAATATTAGACGAAAAAACAGCCAAGTCAATTAACGGATACTGGTGTATTTCAGATAGAGTTATTATGGTAAAAATCAAAGGCAAACCAATAGACATAAATATTATACAAGTATATGCACCAACAGCAAGCAGTAGTGATGAAGAAATACAACACTTTTACGACGAAATAGAAATGGCGATGGCTCAAATTGGATCACAAGAAATAAAGATAATACTTGGTGATTTTAATGCAAAAGTAGGAAAGGGAAAAATGGAGGATGTAGTGGGGAATTATGGTTTAGGTACAAGAAATGAAAGAGGGGAAAAGCTAATAGAATGGGCAAATATCAATGATATGATAATTGGAAACACATGGTTTAAACACCATAAAAGACGACTGTACACATGGATAAGCCCTGATAAGAAAATACGCAACCAAATTGACTACATACTAATTAATAAAAGATTTAGAAATGCTTTAATTAATGTAAAGACAATGCCTGGTGCTGACTGTAATATATACTGAGAACCGTAATAGAATGTTCTATAGAAGTAAACAAAGATCTACACCTTTGCTTTATTGACTACACAAAGGCTTTTGATAAAGTGAGACATGTCAACATGATAAGGATGCTTGAAGATCTACAAATTGATGGGAAAGACCTTAGACTTGTAAAAAACATATATTGGAAACAACAAGCTGCCATAAGAGTTGATAATGAAGTAAGCCAATATCAGCCTATTAAGAGAGGTGTGAGACAGGGATGTGTAATGTCTCCAGATCTGTTTTCCCTGTACAGTGAAAATATTTTCAGAAATATTGAAAATATGGAAGGAAACAACATTGGGGGACGATGCATCAATAACATTAGATATGCAGATGATACAGTCTTGATTGCAGACAATGAACAGGATCTGCAAAATTTAGTAGATGCAGTTGTTACACACAGTGAACAACAAGGGTTAGAATTAAATTGTAAAAAGACACAGATTATGGTCGTCACTAGGAAGAACGAAATACCACAGTGTAATATACAAGTAAATGGGAATATTCTTCAACAAGTGAATAGGTACAATTATCTCGGAACAGTAATAACATCTGATGGGAGATGCCTTGAAGAGATTAGAACAAGAATCGCCATGGCAAAAGTAGCCTTTAGCAAGATGAAAAACATACTGACCAATAAAAAGATGTCAATTGAAACGAGAAAAAGAGTGTTGAGATGCTACATAGAACCTGTACTTTTATATGGATGTGAAGCTTGGACAATGAGCAGTCCAGGCTGAAAAACATCTGATGGCTGTAGAAATGTGGTTTCTGAGGAAAATGCAAAGAATACCATGGACAGCCAGAAAGACCAATGAACAAGTCCTTCAAGAAACAAATGAAGATCGTAAACTGATTCAGAGACATTAGACGTAGACAGTCACAATTTTTTGGGCATGTTATGAGAAGAAATGATTTGGAGAACTTGGTGACAACTGGTAAGATCGAGGGGAACAGACCAAGGGGAAGACCTAGAAACAAGTATCTGGATGGCTTGGCCTTGTGGCATGGTCGAGACAGAAAACACGGAACTGATCCACGACTCTGTTGATCGAGTGAGATGGCAGAACATGACCGCCCACGCTTACCGGCATGGCACATATGGATGGACGTAATATGATCATGTACCACTATGGGACAAATAAAAGTAAGTTTAAAGAGAGGGAAAAATGGTTAGAACATGAGACTTAATAAAGAGGTTCTGAAAATAGATAAAGAAATTCAAGAACAATACAGAGTGACTGTGAAAAAAGGTACAATGCAATAACTAAAATACAGAGTATAGATAACAATGGGAAATTTAAGGACTCCATTCATCAACTAGCAAAGAAGTATTACCGGAGAGGGGCAAAATAGCTAAGAAAAAATGGATGATAAGATATCTTAAACTGATGGAAAAAAAAAAACAGGTAAAAATGACAAACAAGAATACTAAGAAAAAAAAAAAAAGAAAAAAAAAATTGTGGGAAGGCTAAAGAAATTTGGTTAAAACGGCAATGCAAAAAAATTAAAATTAAATTCCTTTAAAAGATACAAAAAAATGCACAGACAAATCAGTGAGCTTACAGGAAGAAAAATAAAATAAATCAGGGTTCTGAAATAAAAAACAGAAAGATAATATTAGAGGAAATGCTATAATGAAGGGGGGAATATATAAAAAGAATTATATGAAGGAGAAAGGGACAATTTAAAAGAAGATAGTAACTAAAGGTCCACCTATTCTGAAAAAAAAAGTCGCTGACCTATGAAACGTATGAAGAAAGAAAAACAGCTGGGCCAGATGAAATCAAAATAGAAGAATTAGAAGTATGGGAGAATTTGGAGTAATATTTTAAACCCAAAAATGTTGATGATATTTACAGCAGTGGATATTTACCCAGTGATATCTGAAATCTGTATTTATAGCTATAAAAAAAGACCAGGACAATTAAATAAATTGATTGTGAAGATTTTCGAAAATTTAAACCTTTAAAAAACCATATCACTAAGCTTCTACTCAGAATCATAATGAGAAGAACCAAAAGAAAAAAAAAATGGAAATTAGTGAAGAACAGTATGGATTTATGGAAGGAAGGGTACAAAATGCAATTTATACATTACGGACCTAATAGAAAGGTCAAATAGAGAAACAGAGAGACATATTTTATGTTTCATAGATTTACTAAGGCATTTGAAAATTAAAACATGATGACTGATTAAAATGTTGGAAGATATCAACACTGATGGAAAAGATTTAAGAATAATAAAGAATATTTACTGGAAAAGTAGCAGCAATTAAAAAGGTAAATAAAGAGGTTTACGAACAGATAAAGCTAGGAGTACGACAAGGGTGTGTCTTGTCACCAGATCTTTTCTCCCTGTATAGCGAAGTAATAATGAGAGAGATCAAAGAGATGCCGGGAATACTAGTTGGAGTTATAATATAATAATATACGCTATGCAGTTTACACAGTTTTTTTTTTTTTTTTTTTTTTTTTTCCCGCGTTTCCATCCTGTTTCAGGATATTGCGGTCAACACCAGCATCTTTCAGCTGTATGTTGATTCCTAGGCTAGATTACGCTCATCAGCACGCCACGACTTTCTGAGCGACCCGGCTCCATACTCTCATAAGTCACTTTTGCAATTCGAACCACTGCTAATTCTCGTCGCGTCACGTGACGAGAGTATTCGGGGTTAGCGGAGAAAGCTGCTAACCCCTCGGCCATGGAGATGACACAGTATTGGTGGCGGATAATTCAACAGACCTACAACAATTATTAGACGTTGTAGTAACAGAGAGTGCAAGGAAAGGACTCTCCTTGAATATCAAGAAAACAGTAACAAGGGTAATATCAAAAAAAATGGTGACCCCAAAAATTTGGGGCCATAGAAATAAAAGGGGAAAATCCTTAACCAAGTTGAAAATTTTTAGATACCTAGGGGCATTTATAACATCAGTTTGGAAGATGTACCACAGAGATTAGGGGGCAGAATGGGGGCAGGCAAAAGCCGTTTCAGAAATGAAGAGTATCTTATAAAATAAGTCACTATCACTGAATGTAAGAAAGAGAGTGCTAAAAATGCTATGTAGAACCAGTTTTTGCTGTATGGCAGTGAATCTTGGAATGTAAATGAAAAAATTTAAGAAGGTTAGAAGCAACAAGATGTGGTTCCTGAGACGAATGTTGCGAATTCCTTGGATGCCAGGTAACTAACGACGACTGCCTGAACAGGCTAATGAAACTAGAACATTATATACAACAATAAGACAGAGACAAACAACTTTCCTCGGTCATGTGATGAGAAGAGAGGCATTGGAGAACATCGTAAACAACTGGAAAGTTCGGGGGGAAAAGACGCAGAGGTAGACCAAGAGAAGTGATGCTGGATGGATTGAGATGGTGGCATGGGGGAAATTTACAGCAGAGTTATCCAGAAAACCAAGACCGAGATCTATGGAGAGCCTGAACGCCTACGCCAGCCGGGAGGCACTTGATTGATGGGGTGATGAAATTGCCGTATAGATGACTGACAATCACAAACAATATGTTGCATTTTGTAAACATTTGTATTCATGTGTGGATTACCAGCAACACTGGATTACTTATTCACGTGAGTAAAATAATCGGCATGCTTTTTCCTTCATTTTGAATTTTTATTTCACTAAAATCTGTTGACTAACACCTTAGATGTGATGTTTTTACTAACGCAACACAAAATGTTACCGAACCTGAAAAATCTTGCCCGTTCAGAGCTAAAAAACGGACAAACGTCAGCCGATGAGTGCTGATTGGTCTATAAAAATACAGGGCTGGTACCATATATCATATACTGAGTGCTGATTGGTCTATACAAATATGGGGCTGTACCATACATCCAATGTACCTCAAGGCATGGAAGAAGATTGCTTACATTGTTTTACATATACTTTGCATATTGAGTTGAGTCAAGAACCGATATCACTGCACTCGGGGCATCCCCATCATCACTCAGTTCCCCCATCTTCAACAGCCAGCGAAGAGTTCCAATACTAATGGTGCCTGTTGCAATCTGATTATATGTCCGTCTTGCTTTACCTCTGAGTGACGACTGTCGACCAGATCCTCTGACCACCCTTGCTGCCATATTCTCTCTAGACAATGATAGTCTATTTGTTCTTCTGCATTATTCACATTCTCCCAGAGGGCCTTCACCACATCTGCCTTATCATGCATCAAATCACCCCTTAATGATGCAGCACCAGCCAGTCTGTCTGCCTGTTCATTTCCAACCACACCAGAGTGTCCTGGAGAAAAGATCCAGCGAATGCTCACAACCTGCGACCTGTGAATCGATGCAAGCCATCCTGCATGAAGCATGCCAGTCTTCACCTTTGCCAGCATGCTTTGTGAATCAGTTACAATCACAACATGCGTATACAGTTTGTTCTCCAACTAGCGGAAAGCTGCAGTAACCGCCTCCACCTCCATTCTCAGACTTGAGGTTGTGGTGTCATATGCCAAGCTTTCCATATTAATATGGTGTAGACGAAACAACTAACAACCTGATGTGTCTGTTACATACCACCAAAAAAAAAAACAAAAGAATGATCAAATCAGTCAGAAAACCGCCAACATCAGCTTAAGACGATTACCACTTTATGGACAGACCAGAATAAATCATTATTCTATGCCTCAGAACAGGACACAATAGATTACGAAACCATGTGTATACAAAATTCAAGATTGGAGAATCAGCCATGTGCACATGTGGAAAAGCGTCGCAGACACCAGATCACATACTCCAAGACTGCCCAAAATGCGACATATCTAGGCAAACCTTCTGGCCTAGAGAAACAACAGTAGAAGATAAACTCAATGGACCACTGAGAGAACTAAAAATTGTCAGTTAAATTCACACAAGAGACAACATAGGAAGTGAAATTTCAAGCCAACGACAGAAGACGAAGAACGAGGCAACTTACCAGGTCATCAGGATGGTCGTAGCCAAACTCCTGCTCTAGAACATCCTGAAGTTTACGGCCGACCCATCGCCCTTTAGCATGAGTGGCAAAGACGTAGTTGTATGGGTATACTTTACGTACACCTGTTTGACAATATAGACACATAACACATAACCTGTTTGACAATAAAGGCACATAACTACACTTTACGCACACCTGTCTGAAAATATAGACACATAACTACACTTTACGCACACCTGTTTGACAATATAGACACATAACTACACTTTACACACACCTGTTTGACAATATAGACACATAACTACATTTTACGCACACCTGTCTGAAAATATAGACACATAACTACACTTTACGCACACCTGTCTGAAAATATAGACACATAACTACACTTTACGCACACCTGTTTGACAATATAGACACATAACTACACTTTACACACACCTGTCTGAAAATATAGACACATAACTACACTTTACGCACACCTGTCTGAAAATATAGACACATAACTACACTTTACGCACACCTGTGTTGACAATATAGACACATAACAGCAATTTAAACGCACACCTGTTTGACAACATAGACACATAACTACACTTTACGCACACCTGTTGAATATATAGACACATAACTACACTTTACACACACACTGTTTGACAATATAGACACAATAACTACACTTTACGCACACCTGTTTGACAACATAGACACATAACTACACTTCATGCACACTTGTCTGACAATATAGACACATAACTAACACTTTACACACCCTGTTTGACAATATAGACACATAGCTACACTTTACGCACACCTGTTTGAAAATATAGACACATAGCTACACTTTACCGCATCACCTGTTTGACAATATAGACACATAACTCACTTTACGCACACCTGTTTGACAATATAGACACATAACTACACTTCATGCACACTTGTCTGACAATACAGACACATAACTACACTTTACACACACCTGTTTGAAAATATAGACACATAGCTACACTTTACGCACACCTGTTTGACAATATAGACACATAACTACACTTTACGCACACCTGTTTGACAATATACACATAACTACACTTTACGCACACCTGTTTGAAAATACAGACACATAACTACACTTTACACACACCTGTTTGACAATATAGACACATAACTACACTTTACGCACACCTGTTTGACAACATAGACACATAACTACACTTTATGCACACTTGTCTGACAATATAGACACATAACAACGTTTTACGCACACCTGTTTGAAAATATAGACACATAGTTACACTTTACGCACACCTGTTTGACAATATAGACACATAATTACACTTTACGCACACCTGTTTGACAATATAGACACATAATTACACTTTACGCACACCTGTCTGACAATATAGACACATAGCTACACTTTATGCACACCTGTATGAAAATATAGACACATAGCTACACTCTACGCACACCTGTTTGAAAATATAGACACATAACTACACTTTACGCACACCTGTTTGACAATATAGACACATAACTACACTTTACGCACACCTGTTTGACAATATAGACACATAACTACACTTTACGCACACCTGTCTGAAAATATAGACACATAACTACACTTTACGCACACCTGTCTGAAAATATAGACACATAACTACACTTACGCACACCTGTTTGACAATATACGACACATTACACTTTACGCACACCGTTTGACAACATAGACACATAACTACACTTTACGCACACCTGTTTGAAAAATATAGACACATAACTACACTTTACACACACCTGTTTGACAATATAGACACATAAACTACACTTTAACGCACACCTGTTTGACAACATAGACACATAACTACACTTCATGCACACTTGTCTGACAATATAGACACATAACTACACTTTACACACACCTGTTTGACAATATAGACACATAACAACACTTTACGCACACCTGTTTGACAACATAGACACATAACTACACTTTACGCACACCTGTTTGAAAATATAGACACATAACTACACTTTACACACACCTGTTTGACAATATAGACACATAACTACACTTTACGCACACCTGTTTGACAACATAGACACATAACTACACTTCATGCACACTTGTCTGACAATATAGACACATAACTACACTTTACACACACCTGTTTGACAATATAGACACATAACTACACTTTACGCACACCTGTTTGAAAATATAGACACATAGCTACACTTTACGCACACCTGTTTGACAATATAGACACATAACTACACTTTACGCACACCTGTTTGACAATATAGACACATAACTACACTTCATGCACACTTGTCTGACAATATAGACACATAACTACACTTTACACACACCTGTTTGAAAATATAGACACATAGCTACACTTTATGCACACCTGTTTGAAAATATGGACACAGCTACACTTTACGCACACCTGTTCAATATAGACACATAACTACATTTTACGCACACCTGTTTGAAAATATAAACACATAACTACACTTGACAGACATATGTCGAATGTTAAATATCAGATACACACAGCCTAAAATCTGCACCAAGAAATATCTTGAGAAGTAAAGACGACAGCCAGGATATTGACCACATTAAGCACAAGTGCCGATCAGTCTATAGAAATATGGGTCTAGCACCGTTTGCCAATTGCACCTTAGTGTTGAAAAAGATCCTTTACTTTTTTAAAAATTTACATCACAATGTTTGTCCATCGAGAATGATGATGATCATTCATTTCATCCAATGGTGTTGAAAGTATGGAACCGTGAGTTCTAAGATGGCTGGTAAGGCCTATTTTGGCTCGAAATGTTCTTTTACAATGTGGGCAAAGAATCTTTGATGTTCCAGGAGGAGGATTTCATGCAGTGGTTTTTCTGTCCAGCCTTGTTTTCACAGCTCTTGCAGTCATGTTTGCTTCACAAGTGACTACACTCTTGTGTAATGATGTACACTACGAATTTCAGTCTTTGGCAGCAGTCTCCCAAGTGTCATGATGAATTCCAAAAGCTTTTAGTGAGATCTTCAGTGTCTTTAAAGTGTTTCCTCTGGTCGCCTTGGGAATGTTTACCACAGCGCAGCTTGCTGTTAATGACAATAAAGCGGTCTGCTTCCAAATCATCCGCAGCTGATTTCAAACCCCCGATTCGTCACGGCGGGGAATTGAGAAACACGTTCACTGCCTACACCACAGCGCCGGTGGCATGGTATGCCCATAAACATGAACTTGTACTTCCCTGTATTTTCTTACCAGAGTAACACAATCATTTACCAAATTCCTCCTATCTTTCATTAAAGTAATATGATGATTTACTAAGATTCTTATACCTTTCTAAAAGTAATACAATAGTTTACCAAGACTCTCATACCTTTCACAAAGTAAAACAACAATTTACCAAGATTCTCATACCTTTCACAAAGTAATACAATAGTTTACCAAGATTCTCATTCCTTTCTCAAAGTAATATGACAAGTTATCAAGACTTTTCTGAAAGTAATATGATAATTTATAAAAATTTTCACGTTTCTCCAAGTAAAATGATAATTTATAAAGATTTTCACGTGTCTCTCAAAGTAGTATGATCCTTTATCAAGATCCCCTTACCATTCTCAAAGTAATACAATGATTTATCAAGATCCTCTTAATATTCTCAAAGTAATACAATGACTTATCAAGGTCCTCTTAATATTCTCAAAGTAATACAATGACTTATCAAGATTCCCTCACCATTCTCAAAGTAATACGATGCCTGATCAAGATCCTCAAGACTGTAGCCAATATCATCACGCTGTATTGTCTGAAGGCTTTCCTCTCGCTTCCGTCTTTTATAGTCTCTGTGCTTTTCTGCTCGAGCCAGCTGTCAGGGAAAAAGTATTAGACTAGAACCAAAAATGACGCCAATCAAATGATACAATTATCACACATAAAAACATGACTTCTTTTTCTTCATCTGTGATCTTCCATAAATGTTTTTTTACAGTGGGACCAACTCAATGCAATAAAGAAAATGCCAATCATCTTGATCCCTCTTGAGGCCCAACTTTACCCAATGAGAACAGCAGGAAAAATATAACCAATCCTGTTTAGGACTAACTCGAAAGAGAGCAAAAATAGAAAGAAGATCAAAACTCTCTCACACATACAAAATGGATCTCAATTATAACCGACGTTGAAGAAGCAGGTTGAATGAGGCAGAACTGTTATTTTGTTGTTGTTGCTAAATTAAATTTATTAAGTTGCATGTCCTTCACAGGACGTAGCAGTCAACCCCAGCATTTTCGCTGTTCGTGATTCCTGGGCAAATTTTACGTTCAGTAGTTTGCCATTGCTTTCTGAACTTCCGGCTCCTATATCTTTTTCGAAAATACCAGCACCGCTGCGTTTCGAACCCGGGTATACGGGCTCACAAACCACGTTGCTAAATACTTTTACTGAAATTTTCCAGGCA
>JACEFZ010016932.1:0-48272 GCA_014155875.1 Cepaea nemoralis | reverse complement strand
GGTTACTTGCTTGCTTCGTAAACTTGTCTCTTTAGACAACCCTTGATGTTGTCTAGCTATCGTATTTTGTGTGTGTCTTCATCTGTCTCTATATCCAGATCCGCTTTCATTGTGTGTTATCCGAAAGGAACGACATTCAAAAAAAAAAAAAAAAGCAAAAACAAATCTATCACAGCAAATGCAAAAATCTACCTTTGTTTGTATCGGACCTGTGTTTGTATGGTACCTGTGTTTGTATGGTACCTGTGTTTGTATGGTACCTGTGTTTGTATGGTACCTGTGTTTGTATGGTACCTGTGTTTGTATGGTACCTGTGTTTGTGTCGCACCTGTGTTTGTATCGCACCTGTGTTTGTATGGTACCTGTGTTTGTGTCGCACCTGTGTTTGTATCGTACCCGTGTTTGTATAGGCTAGCCATGATGTTATCTATTCGTCGTTTACTTTATCTTCCTCTTGTCTCTATCCAGATCTGTTTTGTTTGTTTGCTTTCTTCAGTAAACGACATGAAAAACGGAAATATCACAGCAAGAACAAACATGATTATCATCATGCGCCATGCCGATAAGCGTGAGTGGTCATGTTTCGCCATCTCACACGAACACCAGAGTCGTGGTTCAGCTCTGTGTCCTTGTCTCGACCATGCCACGGGGCCAAGCCATCCAGGTATTTACTTCTCTGCCTTACAAACATCGGCTAACGGAAAAGTTAGACAGATAGATGGAGGAGCGTCGGTAACAGGAAGGCGGGCTGGCGCGAGACTGATCACCTCATCTTGTAGAATACTTTTCCTGCAAAATCCAACCAATAATAAACAGTCTTCAGATGGTTTGGCGTGAGTTAGTTGAGAGTCCTTGCTCCATTGGGAGATGGGAGGGAGGGAGGAAGGAAAGAAGGAGGAAAGGACAGAAATAAGGAATAAAAGAAGGAAGGAAGGAAGTAAGAAAAGGAAGGAAGGATTGAAGGAAGGCAGGAAGAAAGGACAGAAAGAAGGAAGAAAGGATGGAAGGAAGGAAAGAAGGAATGGAAAAAGGAAAGAAGGAAGGAAGAAAGAAAGGACAGAAAGAAGGAAGAAAAGAAGGAAGGAATGATGTCATGAAAGAAGAAGGAAAGAATGAAGAAAGGAAGAAAAAAAGGAAGAATAAAGTAAGGAAGGAAAGAAGGAAGGGAAAGAAAAGAAGAAAGGACAGAAAGAAGGAAGAAAAGAAGGAAGGAATGATGTCACGAAAGAAGAAGGAAAGAATGAAGAAAGGAAGAAGAAAAAAGTAAGGACGGATAGAAGGAAGGGAAGGAAAAGAGGAAGGAAAGAAAGAAGGAAGATAGGAAGGAAGGGGAGGAAAGGAGGAAGGGGAGGAAAGGAGGAAGGGGAGAAGGAAAGAAATAAGGAAGATAGGAAGGAAGGCAGGCAGGCAAGAAGTACGGAAGGTAGGCAGGAAAGAAGGAAGGCTGGCAGGCAGGCAGGCAGTTAGATAGGCGGCCAGGCAGGCAGTCAGACAGGCAGGCAGGCAGGCAGGCAGAATAATAATACTAAGAAGAAATGACACTGGCAGTGAAATGGAGTCCTTCGTTTACCACCATGTCAATTACCCAGCGACGGAGTCTACACAAGAGACCCACTGACCTCCAAGCGGCTCTAATTACTGCGACCTGGTTATCTCCGGCAATGTCACATGAGCGCACGGCCTTTGTTTGGTATGCTGTTGTTGGTGTATACTGGTTCAAGCTGCCATTGTTTTGCTGCACATACATGGGTCACGGTCTCTCTGATGTCTCTCTGGTGTCTCTCTGCTGTCTCTCTGATGTCTCTCTGCTGTCTGAGTTGGTGGTTAGTTGACACCGGTTGTAGCTGGTGTGGTTGGTTGTCAGTGGAAGGGCATGGGGTTCGAGTCGGTGTTGTTGACTCTAGAGGAGAAGACGAAAGAAAAGCAGAAGGATAGAGGGGAAGGAGGAAGAATGAGGTGGTGGAATAAGCTGGAGGAGGCGAAGGAGGATTGGAAGGAGGTGGAGGATGTGAAAGAAGGAAAAAGAATAAGAATAGGAAGGAGAAGAGGAAGAGGAGGAATAAAAAGAGGAAGGATGAGGAAGAAGAAGAGGAAGAAGAATGAGGAAGAAAACAAGAAGAAAGGTGAAGGAGGATGCGAAAGATAGGGAGAGAAGATAGAGAGGTAGATGAGGGACAGCCAGCAGCGGTATGAGGAAGACAGTAACGAGCGGTCAGTGCAGGTAGCGTACCCGCCTCATAGACTATTGGACATAGGTTCTAAGCCACCGTAAGACCAGTGATTGTCTCTGACGGAGGTGAAATCAAACCTGTAGCCTGTACACAGCCTGACGACTGCCTAGATAAAGGGAGTGTTAATTCCTAAGTCCTATAAAACCCAATATTAGTCATAGTAATGATGAGAATTGTGGAGACGTCGTTTTATAGATGAATTATGAGAATGCCGTGAACGGGGATGCTTGCTTGCTTGCTTGTGTTCGTTGGCTTCGAGCTCCAACGCGAAGTCCTGTATGTCGGATGAAGGCATCCTGTTGTCCAACATCAGTGTGATGTCATACAGGACATGAGGTTTGCGTGAGTATCCGTTGTCCCATGTCTGGCTTATTGGTGTGCAGACTGGTGGTTCCTCGCTGCGCAGGCAGATACTCTCCGACTTCGGAGGATGAACGGGGATATCAAGAGCAATGAAGATCCATCCATTCATCATGTGCCATGCCGGTAAGCGTGGGCGGTCATGTTCTGCCAGCTCACTCGATCACTAGAGTCGTGGATCAGCTCCGTGTTCCTGCCTCGACCATGCCATGTGGCCAAGCCATCCAGATATTTACTTCTCGGTCTTCCCCTTGGTCTCTTCCCTTCGATCTTGCCAGTTGTCACCAAGTTCTCCAAGTCATTTCTTCTCATAACATGCCCCAAAAATTCTGAATGTCTACGTCTAATGACTCTATTCAGTTTACGATCTTCATTTGTTTCTTGAAGGACTTGCTCATTGGTTTTTCTGCCCGTCCATGGTATTCTTTGCATTTTCCTCAGAAACTACATTTCCACAGCCATCAGCAATGAAGATACGTTGACAGAAGTTAACTCACAGAAACAACCGGTTACTGGCATCAGATGACAATCCACATTCTTCGGGTACATCTTGAGAAAGGAAAAACTGGAGTATCTAATGACAACGGAAATGTTTGATGGGAGAAGCGGCAATGGGAGACCGAGAGAGAAGATGCTGGGCAGTTTGACTTCATGGCACGAAGACACATCTGTATCGCACGTAGTTGCCGGTACACCAAACAGAAGGCTGTAGACAGACGTGGTCACTAATTCCCCACGGCTTGGCCTACCAGTAGAATATTATTTGTTGATGGGTATTTAGTAAAAAAAATAATAACAATAAGGACAATAAATTATACTTAAGAGTAAGTTATACTTAATTAACTAAATGCATTAAATATTTAAACTTACCGTGGTAGACAAATAATATTACTGTGAGAATACGCGCCTTGTATATTTCAGTTAGAAGTATTTATCTTATTGCTTTAGTTTGTTGTGGGATTTCTGCAGTATGTACGTGACGAGATACAGCGTGATATGCCAGGCAATAAATCGTGCAGTCTATTGTTTGTATCTTCGTTATTCCCGTTAAATATTTATTAAATACATATTAGTAAAACTTAGTACTATATCCTTTAAAAGTAACAATTAGTGCTATATCCTTTAAAAGTAACAATTAGTACTATATCCTTTAAAAGTAACAATTAATACATATTCCTTTAAAAGAAACAATTAGTACTATATCCTTTAAAAGTACCAATTAGTACTACATCCTTTAAAAGACGTTGCATTCAACCTCATCATTTATTGGCTGCTTGTGATCTACTAAGCAATATTTATTTCAGTAGTTTGACATTGCCTTCTGAACTGACGACATCTCATACCATGGAAATCAACGCGAAGCTTTGTACTAGCAAACCTCCTCGACTCAGTATGTAGGGGGAATTATGAAACAACGCCTTTCACTATCCTCCCACTCCACAGACGCCGGTTAAATGAGCAAAATAAAGTAAATAAAAAAAAAACCATGTACACGCATGGAGGTGTGTGAGATATATGGTGCTACCCTCATATTTGATAGATCGGTCAACACACAGTGGGTGATGGGCCAGTCTCAAGCCGGCCTCCTTGCCTTCCCAGGGCATTTTCATGGTACCTAGTGTAAGCTGGGCCCACCTGGGATCCCAGATCTGGTTAAAAACTACACCTCGATAGGCGGTTTGGAAGCAGATGGCATTGCGTTGATTTCCTTGCTATCAGACATCGGCCGTTCAGAAAGCAATGCTAGTAAATCACGAGCAGTCAATAAATGATGAAGACGATCGCATGTAAATACAGTTACGGAATATTGATGACACGTGACACTCACTGCGCCAGATAAATAGTTATCTTCAATATCATCATGTACCGTGTAGATAAGCGTCGGCGGTCATGTTTCGCCATCTGACGCGATCACCAGAGTCAGCTCGTGTTCTTGTCTCGACCATGCCATTATGCCAAGCCATCCAGATATTTACTTCTTTGCCTACCCCTTGTTCTTTTCCTCTCAATCTTGTCGGTTGTCATCAAGGTTTCTAATGTATTTCTTCTCATAACGATTTGCCGGTTGTCACCATGTTCTATAGTTTATTTCTACCCATAACGTGCCCAAACAGTTGTGACTGTCTACATGTAATTATTCTAATCAGCTTACGGTATCTTCATGTCCGGTAAAAACAGACAACTGACGCGCGAGTGCCGTGATGACGTGTAGTGTCCGACATCAAGAGACGATGAGGGGAATTGAACCTCACAAGAGGACGTCTAGAACATGAAACGACCACTCTATCTCAGGTTATCAGTGCTGAAGAGAAGGGCTATACACAGCGCGGGAATCTCGTTCATTTTCCCTTGTTACTGCTGGCATCATCATCATTTTGCACTTTTGCCGTCGATGTGTGGTATTGGATAGTGTCACTCCTTGTGATTGGACAATGTCTTTGATGTCGTCAATCCATTTTATTTTCGGGCGTCCTCTTGATCTCGAAGCAGATCTTTCTCTGATGTAGCGCCAGTGCTGGTAGTTAATGGTGTTGCATTCTAACGAGATGGCCAAATCATTTGATCTTCCGCCTTTCAGTACATTTGGCACACGGTATTGATGGCATTTGTCTGTCTGATAATATCATTTCTTACCCGGTCTCGGATAGTTATGTTGACAGCTCTTCTCAAGCATCTCATTTCGCAGTTTTAGATTTTTCGTAAGTTATTGCTTGACGGCAAAAGTGGAAGATGATGATAATGATGTTGATGATGATTGTTTCAGAAGTACAAAATATATACTCCCTTAGTGAATGTAACCACATAAGCCACAAACAGTATGTTGCACGATTTATTGCCTGGCATATTTCGCTGCATCTCCTCAGGTGCATACTGCAGAGTTATAAATCATAAGCCGTGAATAAATACTTTATACTATAAAAATACCGTGGTTTCATTGTGTCCGACACCTGACGGCGAAAGCTGTGATTTGTTTCAGCCTGGCACTTTTGGGACCGGATGTCTGTGTGGCCGCGGGGATTTATGCGCTTGAACATACATTTCCAGTGCGCTGACGGCGGGGGGGGGGGGGGGGGGATGGTGTTCAGTCCCCACACCGGTCAATTGGGACTCAACGTTGCATTCTCGTACAGAAAGCAATGGCGAACTCATTCATTCATGCATTCAGTAGCATGTCCTTTGCAGAACCTCGCTCCCATAACAACCTTCCGGAAAACCTCTCGATCATAAGCAAGATGTCCCGCGTCTGATACACCCATCTGGAGATCATCCGCCACATCCTGCACCCTATATTAAAATTTTCTTTGTTTATCGTCTTTTGTAGCCAACCTTCTTCAGTCCTCAAATCTTATCGTATGGATGCGATTGTTCTCTTCTGTATCCAAGATATTCTTAGAACCCGTCTATAACATTTATATTCAAAAGCATTTATACGCTGTTCAGCTTGTTTAGTAGGTGTCCAACGTTTTTTTTTTTTTTTTTGCATATCCCTTACAGGACGTTGCAGTCAGCATCATCATTTTTCAGCTGCTGTTGATGTACTAACCAAGATTACGCTCAGTAGTTTGCCATCGCTTTCAGAGCGACCGGCTCACATACCCCCCCCCCCCCAAGTTACCAACGCTGCGAGAACCGCTACCGATTCTCGCACAGGTTACGTTACTCACGAGAATATACGGGATTACGGAGAAAGACGTTAAATCCTAGGCCAGGGGGACCGGCTGTCCAAACTACTGAATGAAAAATTGTCTAGTAAATCAAACTCGGGGATGGGGTTGATCACAACGTCTTGCAAAGGCATGCAACTTAATTTTTTTAACTTTTGGGACTGCAATCTGCGGTGGTGCAGTGGCTAGCTCTCTCCCCTGTCTACACAGTGGTCATGTGTTTGAACCCCAACAAAGGTGGATATTTGTAAACTGACCTCGTCCCATAGGTCGACCCAGCCTAAAATTGGTACCAAGAATTGTTACGGAAAGTAAAGGCGGTCGGCGTAATTGGTCTATAAATACCGGGTGTATTTGTAATGACTGTGCAGTGTTTGAAAATATTGCCGCTCCAAGTTTTGTATTTACCTATTATGTTGCATGAACTTTACAGAGGGTGAATACAAAACTTGGACCGGCAATATTTTCAAACACTGCACAGTCATTAAATATACACCCTGCATATGAGACTAGCACTATATACCCAGCAGCATCAAGGCGTGTTACAGCTCCGTCGTAACTTTGCTTGTGTAACTGTGTGGGGCTGGGTTTGCCTTCCTTCTCCGTCTCGCACTACCTCGGCCAGATGGCAGTGTTACTAGAACCATCATTTAGATGTGGGGTAGGGTCTTGGCCATCTCTGGTTATCTAAAACCTGCTGAGAGTAATCAAGCTGTTATTCACTGACTGTATTCACCTCTTTTGCTACGTCTGCGGTTCCTGGAGTTTTTCAAGTTGTGACTTTTAGTGTAATTGATGTCGTTCTAAAGCTCTCTAAATTTAACAGTTCCGGATAGGAACTAGACAACTGAACGCGCGCACAAATTGAACTAGACAACTAGAGAGAGAGAGAGAGAGAGAGAGAGAGAGAGAGAGAGAGAGAGAGAGAGAGAGACACACACACACACACACACACGCGCACGCACGCACGCACGCACGCGCACGCACGCACGCACGCACGCACGCACGCACTCTCTCTCTCTCAATCTCTGCTCTCTCTCTCTCAATCTCTCCTCTCTCTCTCTCTCTCTCTCTCTCTCTCTCTCTCTCTCTCTCCTCTCTCTCTCTCTCTCACTGAACTTCACAACTGCATACACACAAACTTTCTGCCTTCTAAGTAGAGTGGCGAACAGTGAAAAACGAAAGGCAAGCGAAAAGCAAATGCCTGACAAAATCTTATGTATTGAGTTACAGAATTGTTGAAGCAGTGCAAAGTAACTCGCTTTATGATGTGGTCATAAAATAAAGAAATAATTAAAAAAAAAATTCTATGCAGATGTCAACAAGGCCAAGTTGACTGCTGCTTTTTAAAAATATACTCTGGTTGAGGTCTGAAGGTGTACGAAGAAGAACGAACGAACGAACGAACAAACTTTATTTTCAAAGGGTTAAGAATTGGGCACGCAGGCCCGTCTAACATTCTGCCCTTCTATCACTCTCTTCCATACATTATTTCATTCACACATCATTCAAGGCTAACAGAGAACAGCAACAATATAAAACTTATGCATTATAAAATCATTGGCAAAATGCGAACATCAAAACTACATGACACAGTAACATTAGATAATGGTCAGACACTTATTAGCCATGTGGAATATACTGGCCTACCAAAAGGGGACTGGCTGTTATACTAGGGTTTTGTTATTATTATTATTATCACTATTATTATGGGGGAAGGTAATCCGTACTGAGATAGTGTTCGAGTAATTTGCGATTATATGAATAAGGATTGGTGATGTCTTTTATTTCTTGTGGAAGATTGTTCCACAGCTGAGCTGCAGAGTACGTTAAGCTTGTTTTGTATAAGTCAATCCTAGGCTTCGGAATGTGTAATATATTTAAACGTTTACTGTGTCTAGCATTATATTTAAACAATGGCCAAAGGTAATTTGGGGCATTCCGATGCAAGATTTTGTGAATTAGTTTAGCTTTATTGAAAAGCAGGCGTTTGCGGAGTGGTAGTAACTGAAGGCGTTTATACAGGCTGGGATTGTCAGATAAATGTTTGCTATAAATTAGACTCATGGGCCCGTTTCTGGAGTGAGTAAAGTCTCTTGGTGTTTGAATTAGAACAACCGTCCCAGATTGTAGAGCAGTAGTCAAAGTGTGTCTGAATATGAGAAGTATAGAATAGTTTCCTTGTGTCCTCATCAAGGAAGTTTTTAATTTTGGCGAGTTGGTAGACTTTTTTAGCTGTTTGTTTAATGAGAAGAAGAATCAGTTATGGCCATATCACAGACGATAGTGGAAGCGGCGGTAGCACAGTGGCTAGACGCTTGTTGGCTGGTCAGATAGCCATGGCTTCCAGTTCGGGGTGGATTTTTAAAATGGACCAGGGCTGCCAGATCTACCCAGCCTAAAACAGATGCCACGAACTGTCTTGGGAAGAAAAGGCCGCCTACATGCTACTGACCACTTCGTCCACTCAGTGTCGACTAGTGTAGACAAATATGGGTCTATCACCAATTAAATGGTCAATGCGCCTTCAGGCACGTAACATTGTCGTTTATTGACTACTTTTCAGTCACTCTCTATAGCAGTGTACAACAATTGTCTCCATTGTTCACACTGTAACCGGTATTTACGTTTGTTTGCAGGAATCAATATCTCCATTGTGTACATCAGTATCAAGGTTCTGCTGTGTGTTCTGTACGTGATCCGGGTCTGCATGGACAGCCCGGAAGATTACGCCTGGTAAGTTTACCTGTTTGTTGTTTTGTGACGTATGCTTAAGCTTCATCTGTGCTGTAGCATTTATCCAGTCTTATCTGTCCAATCTTATCTGTTTAATCTAATCTGTCCCACATCGCATGTCCATTGTCATCTATAGAATGTCATCTGTTCAATCTTTAGTGCTAGTTTTATCTATCCAATCTCCTCTGTCATCTATGTAATTTTATCTGCTCAATCTCATCTATTCAGTTCTATCTGTTCAATCTCATATTCCAATCTCATCTACCCGATCTCATATTCCAGTCTTCTTCTTCTTCTTCTTCTTCTTCTTCTTCTTCTTCTTCTTCTTCTTCTTCTTCTCTTCTTCTTCTTCTTCTTCTTCTTCTTCTTCTTCTCTTCTTCTTCTTCTTCTTCTTCTTCCTCTTCTTCTTCGTCATCTGCGTCCATCCGGAGTTTTTTTTCTTTTTTCGAACGTGATTGCGTTGTTCCTTTTTACAGCAGAGCAGCGTTCTTGCGCCGTTAGGCCGACACATCCGACTTCAGCGGGCATTTGTTGACCGGTTTACCCTTCCCGGGGAATATTCCAGTCTCATCTATCCAAAATCATCTATTCAATAACATCTATTTAGTATTATTTATACAATAACATTGTACAAAAACATTTATACAATATCGCCTGTAAAATATCGTCTGTAGAATATCATATATCCAATAACATCTGTACAATATCATCTATTATAATACCATCTGTACTATATCTATCCACTAACATGTGTACAATATATATCCAATACCTATCTAATATCATCTGTACAATATCATCTTTCCAATAACATCTGTTCAATGTCATTTATACAATACCATCTGTAGAATGAGCGAGCTGGGAGCGGTTCGTCCCCCGCTGGTGACTTGCGGGACACTGAGCCGGCCGCTCAGAAAGCAATGGCAAACTACTGAGTGTAATCTTGCCAAGAAATCAACATATAGCTGAAAGATGCTGATGTTGACAACGAGGTCCTGTGAAGGATATGCTAAAAAAATTTTTTAATAAATCTGTAGAATATCATCAATACAATAACATCTATTCAATCTCATCTATACATTCTCATCTATCCAATCTCCTCTATCCAATCTAACCTATCCAATATCATCTATCCAATCTCCACTATCCCATATCATCAATACAATCTCATCTATTCAGTCTCATCAATACAATCTCATACCTCCAATCTCACCCATGATGTTTTGCTTTCAGTGGTCGTGTGGCCTGTAATTTCACAGCCACAGATAGCGATGATGGTGGGGGATTTACATCTACAAATATCAACTGGTGAGTTTTGTTGTCTGTTTGTTGTTTGGTCTTGAACCTTATTGGCTCGAGTTGTTTACTCTTGTACAACTGGAAGAATTTGGGACAACGAAGCAAGCCAGATAGCCCTCGAAAATATCCAAGCGAAATATCCCTCGCAATATCCAAGCGAAATAGCCCGAGAAATATCCAAGTTGATAAGGAATTTGAATAACGAAGACACAAATAATAGATTGCACGATTTATTGTCTGGCATATTTCATTTCACTGCATCTCGTCACGTACATACTGCAGAATTCACACAACATAAAGTAAAATAACTAGATAAGTCCTTCAAACTGAAATATACACATGTTCGCACAGTAATATCAATTGTCTACCACGGTAATTTTAAACTGACTATCAGGTGTTTCTTCTGTTTGCACAAAACTGGCATGTGTAGATTAATCATGATGGCTTCTGCAAACTTGAACAAGCGACTATTTTGTGTAGTAACAACACGTGAAAAGCGCTGTCTCTACCAAGAATAAGGAATTGCTCTGATAATGTCTTGAGCTAGGTCGCACGCGGCGTGGACCACCTGGGCTTGTCAGCCTGTTAAAGTGAGGGAAAGATTAGCCACCTGTTTCTCCTTGCTCCCAGGCCTACAGAATGTGATGGCACTATTACATCACATCACAGACCAATATCAGGAAACTACTGAGGGATTATTAATTTAAATTTACTAAAGCAAGCAAAATAATTATAGAAAATTCTTCGTGAGGTTCAAAGATTGTAATAGTAATAGCCATCATGATTATTTGTGTGTGTGTGGGAAAAACAAACATTTATTATGTCAAGCAACAACAAAATTAAACTGAAAATGAATAATAACGACGCAAATCTTGTCTGTAGCACTAAATGGTTCTGAAACGTGGACTGTAACTAAAAGAGACGAAAAGGGCTTTCAAGCTGTTGAGATGTAGTGTTACACATGTTTCAGAGTTACACATGTTTCAGAGTTACACATGTTTCAGAGTTACACATGTTTCAGAGTTACACATGTTTCAGAGTTACACATGTTTCAGAGTTATGTAGTGCTACAGGCCAGATTTGCGTCGTGATTATTCATTTTCGCAGTTCATGTTGTTGTTACCTGACATAATAAATGTTTGTTTTCCCCAAAATATCATGATGGCTATTACAATCCGTGAAAGATGAAAACAAAGAATACGAGGGATTGAAAAGTTATGAAAAAGGAACGCATTCTTAAAGACACTGAAGAAAATAGACGTAGTGAACATCATACATAAAAGTTATCGATGCATGGTCACAATATGAGACATGGAGGTCTATTACTGAAGGACAAGATCCAGAACAAGAGAAACAGGAGAACTTAACAGGACAAAAACTACAGCAAGGACAATGGAACAGTCTTTTTTAAGTTGAAGAGTGTTACTTTCAGTAGGAGACAGAGACGGGACATTATCAGATGACTTCGATACCATTCTTCTGGCACACTGGCGTAATGAATGACGCAAACTGCGCATTCGTACAGTATGAAGCATACTCGTGAGTAGCTCAAATTAGCGATGAGTGCAATACGTTGGTGCTGACTGTTTACCATCATCGCGGAAAATTGCTGTGATTCTCTTGCAATCGCGAGGCGTGCAAATGTAAGTCATCTATACGCTCCATCATATCAAAGTCCATTGTCGGGTGCAACTTCATTCACCAGATTAATGTCTACCGAGTGTAGCGGGCTTGCTAGTGTAGTTGATTCCCCCCCCCCCCCCCCCCCCCCCCTCGCTGTCAATATCAGCATCTTTCAGCTGCTTGTTGATTTCTTGGCAAGAAATTACTTCATTCACCAGATTAATGTCTACCGAGTGTAGCGGGTAGAGTAGAAGTAAGAAATTACTTCATTCACCAGATTAATGTCTACCGAGTGTAGCGGGCTTGCTAGTGTAGTTGATTCCCCCCCCCCCCCCCCATATCCTTTACAGGACATCGCTGTCAATATCAGCATCTTTCAGCTGCTTGTTGATTTCTTGGCAAGAAATTACTTCATTCACCAGATTAATGTCTACCGAGTGTAGCGGGTAGAGTAGAAGTAAGAAATTACTTCATTCACCAGATTAATGTCTACCAGTATAGCGGGCTTGCTAGTGTAGTTGATTTTCCTCCATATCCTTTACAGGACATCGCTGTCAATATCAGCATCTTTCAGCTGCTTGTTGATTTCTTGGCAAGATTACGCTCAGTAGTTTGCCATTGCTTTCTGAGCGACCGGCTCAAATACCCCGTAAGTTACCGACGTGGAGAGAACCGCTACCAATTCTCGCGCAACGTCACGTTACTTACGAGAGTATACGAGATTACGGAGAAAGTCGTGTAACCTCTAGACCAGAGAGACTGGCAGTGTAGTTGATACTACGCTGAAAATGTCATCAGCGCGGTCGGGCGATGGTTCGACGTTTAGGTTCCTCGTACTGCCACCCCACAAACTCCTACTTTTTAATAACGCTAAACTAATTCATAAAATCCTATTTCAAAATGCTCCAAGATACCTTTGGCCATTGCTCAAATATACCGCAATACATAGCGAAGGGCTAAATAAACTTCATGACCCTAAACCTAGGATAGACTTATATAAAACAAGCTTAGCATACTCTGCCACTCAGTTGTGGAACAATCTTCCACAAGAAATCAAAGACACCACCAATCATTATACATACAGTCGCAACCTGTTTGAACACTACTTTAGTACAGACTACATTCCCCCATAAAAATAATAATGGTAAATTATCTCAAACGACAACTAGTTATAAACATTCCCATATGCATGGCACGTTACACCTTCCTAGGTATTTATCATGTCCGTGGTAAACATTGCCCCAGTGAGTCATGTATTATTGATTATTTTTCATGCGTATTAATGCTTAATGTTCTTTTGTTGTATAAGATTATCTTCATAAGTGATGTTGAATGAAATAATGTATGAGAGGAACTAGAGAAGAAGGGCAGAATGTCAGATGGGCCTGCGTGCCCAATTCTCAACCCTTTGAAAATAAAGACTGTTCATTCGTTCGTTCGTTCGTTCCTCCGTGCAGCCAGGCCTGCATAATGTGATGGTCCAATCACACTAGAGACCCCTAGCGGATTCCTGCTTCGGGACATGTTAAGTATTAAGGCTACCTGGCGTGGAGGTGGGGGAGAGGTGTTGAGGGAATCACACAAACCATACATACACACCGCACACACCACACATATACATCGCACACACACCGCACACACACACCACGCACGCATGCACACACACCACCGCACGCATGCACACACACCACGCACGCATGCACACACACCATGCACGCACACAACGCACGCACACACACCATGCACGCACACACCCGCACACACCACCCACTCACACACGCCACCCACTCGCACACACACCACCCATACACACCACACACACATACACACCACATACTCACACAAACACATACACAGGCATGCTGGTGGTTGACTGCAACATCCTACAGAGGGCACACTAACGTGTCAGCACCACACATGTGTACGATTGGGTGAGATTGCAGCTTCGGGTACAGCACCGGGGAATATGTGTGATTTTTTTGTTAGACGGCGTTGTTACTTTCAGTGTTACCAGTAGAAGATATCTGTTGAACTGACATGGCATTACAGGGCAATATTAGGTTCCTTGCGACGACCAGATGTTATATGTTACTTTTACATTACATAAGATGCAATCCATCCTTCAGACCAACACTCCAAGAATACATCCACCAATCCATCCATTCGATATATGCATCCATCATCAGTCCACCCTCCATCCATCCAACCATCCATCAGCCCACTCATCCATCCATCCACTCACCCATCCATCCGTCCACTCACCCGCCCACCCATCCGCTCACCCACCCACCCATCAATCCACTCACCCACGCACCAATCCATCATCTGCTCACCCACGCATCCATCCACTCACCACCCATTCACCCACCCATCCGCTCACCCACCCACCCAACCACCCTTCACCCACCCACCCATCCACTCAACTATTTCACTCAACCAACTTTACATAATCAGACATAAAAATAAATAAATATTTCAAAACAATGTTTTCCCGTAGTGAATTTGAATAACGAAGTCACAAACAATAGATTGCACGATTTATTGCCTGGCATATTTCGCTGCATCTCGTCAGGTACATACTGCAGAATTCACGCAACATAAAGTAAATTAACTAGATAAATCCTTCAAGCTGAAATATACACAAATCACACAGTAATGTCAATTGTCAACCATTATAATTTTAAGCTAACTAACATGTCTTTCTGTTTGCACAAATCTGGCTTGCGTTGATTGATCATTATTGCTTCTGCAAGCTTTAACAAGCGAGTATTTTGTGTGTTAAACAACACGTGAAAGGCAATGTTTTTGTCAATCACATGGCCGCTTTTGAGAATGCGCCTACCAATTGAAGACGCGGGGAGTTTCCGGTGTGTTGGCCCCGCTAGGCTCGCATCGCCTGTGTGTTGTCCACCATAATCAGTCCACCTCTCCCTTCATCCATCCGTAGGGCCGACACACCGGAAGCTCCCCCGCGTTCCAGGCCATAATGAACATGATGCATAAAAACATCTATCTTTCTATGGAAAACGAACACAATGAAGCGTTGCCGTTCCAAGATATTCTAATGAGACGTAGAGCAGACGGCACAATTCAAAGATCGGTGTACCGCAAAGAAACATGGACTGGCCAATACCTAAATTTTCAGAGCTTCACACCTGTCCAGTACAAACGGGGCTTAGTGCGGACCCTGTTTGACCATGCTAGAAAGATATGCACCCAGGACACACTGACAGAGGAATTAGAAACTCTGAAGAATGTCTTAAACCTGAATGGGTACTCCACAGGATTTATAAAGCTCCACTGCCAAGAGCCCAAACCAAAACCAGACGAAACTACAGTCCCTAAAATCAAGGTATTCATCCAGCTAACCTTTCGAGGGGATAACGTAATGCAACGTCTACAAGACCGGCTCACTACAGCAGTAGGCCGAACATTCTGTGCTACAACTCCAGTCATTAGGTACAGAACCACACCGATTCCCACACCAGCAGTAAAAGAGCCTGTACCTCTGTACGCTAAAAACAATTGTATTTACCAATTCACATGTAAATGCCTAGCTTTCTACATCGGCAGAACAGAGAGACAGCTGAACAAAAGAGTGTCAGAACACATACCTCAATGGGTCGACAAGATACGACACACAGGCAATGCGAGCCTAGTGGGGCCAACACACCGGAAGCTCCCTGCGTCTTCGAATTGGTAGGCACATTCTCGAAAGCGGCCATGTGATTGACAAAAACATTGCCTTTTGTGTGTTATTTAACACACAAAATACTCGCTTGTTAAAGTTTGCAGAAGCATCAATGATCAATCAACGTAAACCAAATTTGTGCAAACAGAAAGACATATTAGTCAGCTGAAAATTACCATGGCAGACGATTGACATTACTGTGTGAATATGCGTATATTTTAGCTTGAAGGATCTATCTAGTTAATTTACTTTATGTTGTGTGAATTCTGCAGTATGTACCTGGCGAGATATAGCGAAGTATGCCAGGCAATAAATCGTGCAATCTATTGTTTGTGTCTTCGTTATTCAAATAAATATTTACCCGTTGCTAACACCCACTTGTCCTGTTTACCCGTTCATTCCTCAGGTACGTTCTGCTCTGGGTCCATCGCCCGTTGCCCTTGTGGATTGTGGAGATCATCCTGTCAGTCATCACTTTATTTCAAGTCATTTTTGTTGGTGTTAGTCACAGCCAAGGTATGTCGTCACTTTATTCAAGTCATTTATGTTGGTGTTAGTCACAGCCAAGGTATGTCACCACTTTATTCAAGTCATTTATGTTGGTGTTAGTCACAGCCAATGTATGTCATCACCCCAAAACAGAACCTGGACATTTCATGAACATATTTGTTACTCTCTCAGGAGAAACAGAAATTAAGTTGAGAAGCTGGGCGTAGAATATAGATTACAAGACAGCAGAGTAGTTCATGGGCCAGAAGTAACAAAACTATAGAAAAATTAAATGTCAATAAACACAACAAGTTAATATGACTGAAAGTATCAGAGCGCTCGCTCTTAAACTTCCGGTGCATTGACGGTGAGTTAAGGGGCTCATGCCCTACATCGGAATTAAGTTGGAATTAAGCGTTGACTTCTTGCTCAGAACCAGATCTGTGGCGAAGGGGTTATGGGGAGTTTGTAATCCCACAAACCGCGTTTGAAACACATCTGCGGGCGATTTGGCAGCAGACCGCCTTGCGTTGATTTTTATAAGATGATGTGAGTACCGACTGTTCAGAAAACGATGGTAAACTACTGAACCTAACCTTGCCAAGTAATCACAGTAAAAAAAATGTTAGGGTTGACTGCGATGTCCTGTAAAGGATATGTAATTAACCTTTCTTGTTCAGAAAGCAATGGCAAACTACTGAAGGTAAAATTGGCTAGCAAATCAACTTTGGGTTGATAGTGATGTCCTGCAAAGGTCACGCAACATTTTAATGTAATATACAAATAGAGCCTTGTTGAACACACACATCTGTTGCCAGTGCCAGAACTTGATCTAGGCGGCAAGAGATTACAGAAGAACTGTAGCAACAGGGATGACACGCCTGCCACGAAAACTTTGTTTTAGCAAGGAGAGACAAGATCAGAAGTGACGTCAAGAAAAAAAAAAACTGGGCAGTGTGTTAGTAGTAGGTTTTATTCAAAAACAGCCACCACTGGGATATAGCACTCTGTGGTGGTGATGTCAGACTGCCCGCCTTGCACTACGAAAGTCAGAGGGAGTCTCCATATCGAAGTGGTCAAGCCGTCTGACTCTAGCTCCGAAGGTTGTGAGTTCAATTCCGGGCCGTATCCTTCAGTTGACGAGTGCATTTTTTCGGAGACTCTTGAGGGAGTTACGCTGGAGTTACGGAGTTCGTGCTTATTGGACGCTTTCCGTGCTGCGGAAAGAGACTGAGCCATGTGGGATCAAACCTGGTGCAATAAAGTTGACCCTGTCGACTTTTAAGCGATGTTTTATTAAACGACAAAGGTCAGAGGTTCATTTTTGAACTCCAACATTCGGTTCTTGAGTGCAGTTTATTTTGAAGGCCCCAGGGGGTTGTTGTTGAAGCTACGGAGTTCGTGCACTGTGCGATGTTTTCCGTAGGCTGCCTTGCAGTAAAACAGACCGACCCAAATCGGATATAACCCGGTGCAATGAAAATGAACCTCTAGCCTTTAATGCCCCTATAATATAGCATGACTAGCTCCTGACAGTATAGCACAAACAACATAGCACAAACAGCATAGCACATAAACATATCACAAACAGCATGGCACACACAGCATGGCACAAACAACACAGCAAAAACAACACAGCATAAACGACATAGCACAAGCAACATAGAACTAGCAACACAACACAAACTACACAGCACAAACTACACAGCACAAACTACACAGCACAAACTACACAGCACAAACTACACAGCACAAACTACACAGCACAAACTACACAGCACAAACTACACAGCACAAACTACACAGCACAAACTACACAGCACAAACTACACAGCACAAACTACACAGCACAAACTACACAGCACAAACTACACAGCACAAACTACACAGCACAAACGACACAACACAAACGACACAACACAAACGACAGCACAAACACCACAGCACAAACACCACGGTGCAAACACCACAGCACAAACATCACGGCACAAACAACAGCACAAATGACAACACAGACATCACAGCACAGATACCACAGCGCAAACACCACAACCAAAACACCACAGCACAAACAACACAAAACACCACAGCACAAACACCACAACACATACACCACAGCACAAACACCACAGCACAAACATCACAGCACAAACACCATTAACATTCAGCTACAGAAAAAGACAGAAAAAGATGCACCCCCTGAAAGTGACGGATTCACGAGACAGCAGAGGCAACACCTGCCACCTTCTACAGCCCACATAAATCCCTTGTCTAGAAAGCTGTTCTTAACTAAGACACTGTCAGACACAACCGGAGGAGCGGACAGGAACAGACAAGAATGTTCATCACCATTCAGTAGCCTGTCCTGACATAACTGTCCTCCTACAACAGCACTCTGTCCAACTTTCTATCATTACCCAGAAGTCCCCCCTCTCTTGCCGTCGGTGTAAATTATCTATCGGATCTTGGAACCATCTACAGCGTGGTTTTCCCTTTTCTCCTCTTCCTTAGCAGCCTCCCTCCATATTCATCTTTACCGGACATTTATGTCTGTATGTCTATAATAAATCTTCTGTAATACTGAACTCTTGTTGAGTAGATCAATCAGAAAGTTAGAAGATAAATATAACACTGTAAACACAGTTGAACTGGAACCTGAACAGAAAGAGAAGTGGAAATATGAAAAGTAATTTGCATAACAAGAAGTGTAATTTGTGGGTTATTGAAGAATGTTCGTCATGTAAAAAGCCCCTGGTAGGAACATCACTTTCATCAGTGTCCACTTGTAAGACCTTTCATCACTCGCCTGTTCCAATGCCTCATCAATTTCATGCCTAGGGTGTCTTTAATATACCATGTCCACCGTGCTATGGGTCAGCCCTTGCTACTGGAGAATAAGTCCATTACAGGACACGACTCTCATCACAGCCCCCTGGAAAAACTCCTGATCTGTCACTAGTTCCTCTCATCGTCATCATCATGTGCCATGTCGATAAGCGTGGGCGGTCATGTATCGCCATCTCACTCGACCATCAGAGTCGTGAATCAGCTCTGTATTGTTGTCTTGGCCATACTATGTGGCCCAGCCATCCAGATATTTACTTCTCTGCCTTCCCCTTGTTCTTTTCCCCTAAATCTTACCAGTTGTCATGAAGTTCTCTAGTTTATTTCTTTCCATAACATGCCCAACAAATTTGAACTTCATCTAATTTCTCTAATCAGTTTAAGGTTTTCATTTTCTTCTTGTAGGAATTGCTCATTGCTTTTCTGTCTGTCCATGGTATTCTTTGCATTTTCCTCAGAAACCACATTTCCACTGCCATTAGATGTTTTTCAACTTGACTGCTCATTGTCCACGCTTTACATCCATACAAAAGTAAATGGTTCATGTAACACTTAACACTATGTTTCTCATTGCATTTAACATCTTTTTATTGGTCAGTGTGTTTTCCACCTTGCAAAATGCTATCTTTGCCATATAAATTCTTGTTCTAATCTCTTCAAGGCATCTCCCATAAGATGTTATGAGTATGACTGTTCCGAGATAATTGTACCGATTAACTTATTTAAGAATTTTCCCAATTACCTGTATATTACATTGTAGTATTTCTTTCTTCTTAGAGACGACCATAACCTACCATAATCTCTGTCTTTTTACAATTTAATTTTAACCTTAGTTATTCACTGTGTACAATAACCGCATCTACCGGATGTTGCAGCTACTGTTAATAGATTGCATTCAATACTGTATCATCCTCATTACTACTATTATTGATATGTTCTCCAACGGTGATTGCTCTCGTATCTTCTAAACTTCTAAAAATATTGTCACTGTATTGTTCCTCTACCTCATCTCATACATATCCATACTTGAAGGTGTCTTTAATATTCTGTGTTCACCTTCTTGTCTGGTGGCCCCTGCAACTGGAGAAAACAGTTTAGAATTAAAACTTAAATCAGCGGAAAATAACTGTGTCAAAGCTGCTACAAAAATAACTGACTTAATCCTGTGGTAAAAATAACAGCATTCCAACATTTCACGGGGGATGTCAGGGGTGAATGATAAATGGCTGTCTTTCTTTGACATAACACTTTTGTGAATAAATGACACCGTAAATGAGACATTTGTATCCTAAATTTTCTCATTGTACAGCTATTTATCAGCCAACATTAAAACATGAACTAAAGTGGCATTAAAAAAAAACAGTCCCGCAAAAGGAACTTTCCGCTGGCAATGGCGGAATGGGTCTAAAAATATCGGTTGCCGGGAGACAAAGCTACTCATACTTCACTAACATTTTAAATAGTTAATTAGTTAATTATTTAGTCACGGTTCCAACTTCATAGCAAAGGCTCGTCCCATTATGCTCTGTTCCTGTGCCAGTGAAAATCACAAAAATGCTCCTCACTGCTCCGTGTGTAAAGTGGAACAGACAGGAGTCTCGACAAACCTAATATATTATGCAATGCATTCAACGTTTTAAATATGTCATGGAAACAAAAACAATCAAATACAGCGGTTCTAGAAAAATACTAGGAATGAAAAAAGAGTTGATGAGAGAAAATAAAAAGAGGCAAATGGAATATTTTGGCCATATTAACAGACACAACACTATTGTAATTTATATAAGTTATAAAAACTATATTGGAATGCAAGGTTGAAGGCAAGCGAACAAGAGGCAGACAATGATACAACTGGGACGATAACACCAAGAGATGGACGAACATCAGCCTGACAGAATGTACAATCAGGGCGAGAGACAGACAGTGTTGGAGATCCATTACAGCCAACCTTCATATTGTGGTGACTGTCAGAATCTCCCCACCAGATCTGCCGTGTCTTCATCATCGACGCTTGGCAATTACGGCCAAGTACGCCTGTGAGCGGCATTAACTACGCAGTGACGAGAATGGTCAGTTGTGGCACGCGTGGCGCACGGAGTCCACGCAGTAAGGAAACACGACCAACGAGGACTCACTGCAGTTAGACGGCAGACGGCCTCGGACTGTGGTAGAGGACAGACATGGGAGATGTCTGCTCGTATTGTGCGAGTGGACGCTATTAGAGAGAACGCCTGTTTGAGTATAGAAGCCTGTGCGCCTGGGACGTAGTGTTGTAAGTTATGAACTGATGCATTGAATGTATATATTTATTGTGTAATGGCATCGCCGTTATGGTTAAGCGATGCCTGTAATGTTTGCGGCGAGTGAGAAGTGTGAATAAAGTGGTTATAATTGTATTCGCCGTGCGTCACGTACAGTCATTCTGTGACAGTGTTTGTTATCACATCTGTTGGTTACTACGAGCCTGTGTGATTGTGAATCAAGATCCTGACAGAGACGGCACCTGATTGATTGAACTTTATAAACATATTAATTATTATTTAAGATGACCCACTTCACCAGGGACCAACGATGGCCACTTTCCACTGGGCAACCTGACACCCTGGCCAGTCCACCACAGACTGTGGCTAAGTGAAGTGTTAGACCGTCGACGTTTTGTAGGCCTGAGTGCGACCACTAATTCCCTCCTGCTGTGAACTTTGAGTGTAGGAATAAGCCCTCTTTGGATTTCCCTAATGCTATTGCCAGCGTAACTTCTTAACCAGTACACTAGTGTGACACAGTCGGCTAGTATTTGAACCTACACAGACAGTAATCTTGGATCGATTCTGAACAACAGCAGGATCTCTCTCCAACCAGAACTGTTATGGCAGGGAGCTAATGTAGCATGCTGGATAGCATGCATGTCTAACGGTCCTTGTTCGAATCCTTATTGCTGTAGATTTGTCGTATTTGACGTGGGCTCCCAGGTCAACCCAGCTGAAAATGGACACCGTGAAGTGTCCTAGGAAGTAGAGGGATCATATTGACCACTGCCCATTGATTGATTGATTGATTGATTGATTGATTGATTGATTCATTCATTCATTCAGTAGCATGTCCTTTGCAGAACCTCGCTCCCATAACAACCTTCCGGAAAACTTCTCGATCACAAGCAAGATGTCCCGCGTCCGATACACCCATCTGGAGATCATCCGCCACATCTTTCACCTATCTTCTCTTTGGCCTTCCTCTTCCTCTCTTCCCAGGCATATACCCCTCCATTATTGTTCTCTCCAAACTTTTATGACGCTTCAAGTGACCAAAATATTTAAATTTTTTCTGTTTTATCGTCCTTAATAGCCAACCCTCTTCAATATTTAGCTCCTGAAGTATGAATTCATTTGTTCTTTTCTTTTCCCAAGATATTCTTAGAACTCGTGTATAACATGTGTATTCAAAGGCATTTATGCGCTGTTCAACTTGTTTAGTAAGTGTCCATGTCTCACAGGCGTATGTTGCAATGGGAAAGATGCATGCTCTTAAAAAAAATCTAATTTTTGTAGTTCTATGTGTCCCACTCCATAATTTATTAAGTTGATTTAGTCTTTGAAGAGCAATTGATAGTCGTCGTTTAATTTCTTTCATTGTGTCACCATTATTGGTAATCAATGACCCAAGATATTCAAAATTCTCTACTCATAGATGGATTATATTGACCACTCTACCCATAGATGGATCATATTGACCACTCTACTCATAGATGGATCATATTGACCATTCTACCCATAAAGTACTGGTTCCGTGGCGAAGGAGTTGCCGACACAGTTCGTAATCCCACATACCCGCGTTCGAAACACAGCTGTGGGCAAGTTGGCAGCAGACTGTCTTACGTTGATTGTTACGAAATGGTATGAGTGCCGGTCATTCAGAAAGCAATGGCAAACTACTGAACATAAACTTGCTCAGAAATCACGAACATAAAAAAAAAAATGCTGGGGCTGACTGCAATGTCTATGAGATCGTCGATGTTTGGCATGGGTTCCGCATCTAAGAGGGTTAATGCGTTGATCTTTCTATAGTCAACGCATATCCTCAGGGTGTTATCTTTTTTCTTTACTATGACCAAAGGTGAGCAGTAATTTGAAGTGGATTTCCTAATGATACCACACTGGTCAAGGTCAGATATTTCAGATGTTATTTTCTCAAAGAAGTGGACCGGAATAGGATACGGTTTCACCCTCACTGGCACATTAGATAATAGGGTGATTTTATGAGTTATGAGATCAGTGCTTCCTGGTTTGTTGGAAAATATGTGTCTAAATTTAACAATAGACCTTTCCAGTTTGGCTTTGTCTTGTTTTCCTAATTCCGGGTTCAGCTGTATTCCTCTCCAGCTGTCATCGTCTCTAACGTCAGGCGTTGGAATTTCATCCCCAACCGCGTCGTTTTGCTGTTCATTAATGACCCCGCATCCAGAGGCAGGTCTAAGACTTTCACCTTTTTCTACTGTTACTGTCTCGTCCGTCTTTCTGTCTACGAACGGTTTCAGCATATTGATGTGGTAGATCTTTTTCTTATTGCCCACCTGCACCTGATAATCTACATCACTAATTCTCTGTAATACTTGGAATGGTCCCTGCCATGATACAATGAGGGAGTCTCTGGGGTCTGGGAGGAGCAACAAGACTTTATCTTCTTCTTTCAAGACTAATGTCTTGGCCTTCCGGTTATCATACTGTCTATATTTCTGTCCAGCGATCTGCAGTGCCTCTTTTGCTACTTGACATGCCGTGACTACTTTCTGCCTTAGGCTTATCACCATGTCGTATGCCTCCCTTTTCAGGGAGTCATGTATTTTGCCTGTGAGCAGCTCATTCCACAGTAACAATGGACCCCTTGGGTTTGCCCCGTATACTAACTCGAATGGGGAGAATCCTGTGCTCGCTTGTGGTACCTCTCGGTATGCGAACAGCACTGCAGGTAGCATCACATCCCAGTCTTTTGGGCGTTCCGTCGTGACTTTGGCTAGAGTACGTTTAAGTACCCCATTAAAGTTCTCATTTACTCCGTTGGTCATCGGATGGTATGGGGAGCTGAATGATTGCTTTATCCCCATTAACTTCATTACGCACTGTGTGGCTTCTGAGATGAACTGGGTACCCCTATCTGATAGGATGCATGATGGAAATCCTATTCTGCTGAATATAAGGAGGAATGCTTCTACGATGGATCTAGATGATATGGATTTCAGGGGAACCGCTTCTGGCCATCGTGTGCATAGGTCAATCATCGTTAGGATGTACCTATTCCCTCGGTCCGTTGTCGTATTGAGGGGTCCCACAATGTCGACAGCTATCTTTTCGAATGGTCTAGAAGCCAAGTCCGTTTCCTGGATTTTAGCCTTTGGATGCCTTCCTTTTTGTGAAGTTCGCTGGCACAGTTCACATGAACGGACATAGCTTCTGACATCCTTACAATAGCCTGGCCAGTAGAACTGAGATAATAATCTCTGTCTCGTCCTGGCCATCCCCATATGGCCTGCAAATGGGGAGTCATGCGCTAATTTTAGCGCGTTGCTGCGATGATGTAACGGCAGAACGGTTTGTGTGAGAAGCGTTGCCCCTTTGCTATACTCTCTCGTGAGGATGTTCTTATCAATTACGAATGACCACTTACTCTCTTTAGATTGTTTAGGTGGGCGGTTTGCCCGCTGAAAACACGTTCGCAGTGTATTGTCATCTCTTTGTTGTTTTGCAAAGTCGTCGGTTTGGATGTCTGGGACCAGTCCATTGTCAGTTTGTTCAGCCCGAGGTATGGCCATGTTATCTTCTTCTTTGTCTTTCTTAGCCTGCTGTCTGGTAATCGCATTGCCATATGCCTTACTATAATCCCATGTCCGGGCTTCCTCTTCCGTACAATCTTTTGCCCCCGGTACGTTACCTATCATAAGGCCTGCACATGGGTTTGGTAATACCGCCACTCGTATTCTCCCTTCATAGTATGGGCAGGATATATGAACCCATGCTATCGCGTATTTTTCCTTTGTGCCGCCAAAGGTACGGCATGTCACACTATCTCCCGTGTATTCACTGTTCAGTACCAGACTCCGATCCACACCTACTATAAACGCCCCAGTATCTCTAACGCAGGTTGTCATCTTTCCGTTCACGAGTGCTTTGTGGACTTTCAAGGACCCATTGTGAATGTTGGTCGCATTCGCCTCTCTTGCAGGCACTGTGTGCCTACACGTGGGGTTACTGAACTCTTGTCTCTTATTCACGTCTGTCGCTATGTCCCCTACATTTGTCCTTTGGTCATGTTCTTCTTTAGTCAGCCGTCTCAGTCTACACTCTCTGGCTACGTGGCCCAGACTGTTACAGACCCAACATTTTCGACTGTTTACGTAGTCTGCGTACCTCTCGACTCTATTAGAAGGACAGTTTCTTATGTACGAGTCGTACTTAGGGTTTCTATTTCCTATATCAACAGCCCCATGTTGGCGCCCACAATATGTACATTCACTTACTCGCTTTGATCGAGCTACCGTAGCTGATCTCTGTAGGGCCGGTCTATATTGAGTAGTTTGGTGATCTCTACTCTTGGGTCTATTCTGTTGGTCTTTACCTTGGTTATCATTACGTTTCTGAAGATCTGTACTAAGCTCTTTCACTGTCAACCCACATCTCCCACCTAAAGTTACGAAATCTGTTCGATGATCTCTACTCTTGGGTCTGTTCTGCTGGTCTTTACCTTGGTTATCATTCCGTTTCTGAAGTTCTGTCTTAAGCTCTGTCACTGTCAGCCCACATCTCACACCTAAATCTATGAAATCCGACCATGTTGGCATGGTTATATGATGTATCTACTGAGTGATATATCTATTACTATCTGTACACGCAGTCAGTGTTGCTGCTGATCTTGTTTTGTTAACCTGTAACCTGGAACAACAGAGGTTCTCTAATTAACATCATCCCTGTGGGAGAACAATCTACTTCGTCAGGCTGATCACACCATATCATACAAAGATGCCTGGTAGCTCTCTGTAATTGAGCAGTACACATAGAAAATTAATTAGAATTAACTTGCCCTGTATATATCCAGCGATGATGTTTCCAGTGGCTTGATCCCGATACTCAGTTCACTTCCGCTTGCTTCCGGGCTTGATCCAAATCAGCGTGGCCGTCCCCGTTTCACTCACAGGTCGACAAGGATAAACATGGTCGTCAGGTGCAGCTCCACATCAATGGTGTAGATACCTCATAGTGTACTACTCACTGTCCTGGAACACATTTCTGGAACAGATACTAGTTTTGACATAATTAGTCTCTGCTGGCATTCTAATGCATGCAGCCCCCCGAATACGGCTTCACACTGTTATTCTTGTGGCAAGATGCCATAATGTTTCTGTATTTCTATTTTCCGGGATTTCCTAATATTAACGTGTTGTCGCTCATGCACAACGCCAAGTTAATCAGAAATTATAACGTTGAGTATCAACTTATGTTCCGTTGTTTGTATTGCTGCTACTCATCTTCTTAGCTTTCGCAGAATTGGCGGCGAGTTACTTTCTTGTACATAAGCTCAACCGTCCTATGTCCAACACCTAGCCATGGTTTTCTGTTATCTATAATTAATGCGCTTGTACTATTATCTTCTTGGTGTACATAGCGTTAACTGTTTATGGTTTATTGAAAAATCTGTAGCTGCCAATACATACATACTTGTTCACTACCATGATAACCATTGCCTCAATTTTGCCGAGTTCTTTTGAAGGACGAATGCCCCCATGTTGCCAACGAGCCTTTTCTGACGTAACTAGGGGTATTGAGATGCGGCTACGTTGACACTCTTTATGAATTACACACTGATACACCGTGAACACAACTCGTCACCACAGAGTGATAGAATGGCCTCATGTATTGTTTCTATGCGACACAATCACTGGGATATTCAAAGTTACATGTACACCCACGACATTTGTTTACACACTGATTGTAGTACGTCCTGCTATCCAGGCTATCTAATCAACTACAATGGTCTACACATACACTCTTCTACCCTACTTACAGTCCTGTTACACATGGACGCATGGCGCCTACATTCACAGGCCGGCAACCTCTGCCCACGGCACACGACTCGACTCCGTGCTGTAACATGTCCACCCGCCTGGTCGCGGCAACACTATTCTCATCAATCGGGACACGCTTGAAATATCTAGCGTACACTCATTTACTTGCCGTCGACGATACTCGGCGTTTCATCGCCACAAGGGATATTCAGTTCTCAGCCGACACACTTCTCTGCTTTCGTGATCTGTCTGTCGTGGCTTCCCAACTCCGACTGACTCCCTTTGTCCGTTCGCCCTGCCCGACCCTCCTAATCACGTGGCCTCCTCCTCGCAATTCTATTGGCCACTATCTTTAGCCCGTTACCGGTGTCTTTTCCCTTACCACTCTCCGTAATTATTTATCACTATTAATGTTTCAACAATCTATGTTGCTGTTAACCAGGTCTTAAGTAATCTGACTCATGGCAAGGATATGCAACAACTTTAACCCATAGAGTGCCTGTTGTTCTATAACGATATAGGACTAGCAACATATACCCACCACAGATCAAAGTGTGTAACAGAATTCTTCACTGTGTACTGGCCACCCTGGTGTTGGGAAATGGTGGGTTAACATAATTCTTCACTGTGTACTGGTGACCCTGGTGTTGGGAAATGGTGGGTTAACAGAATTCTTCACTGTGTACTGGTGACCCTGGTATTTGTGACGTGGGGGGTTAACAGAATTCTTCACTGTGTACTGGTGACCCTGGTATTTGTGACGTGGTGGGTTAACAGAATTCTTCACTGTGCACCAGCCACCCTGGTGTTGTGAAATGGTGGGTTAACAGAGTTCTTCACTGTGTACTGGTGACCTTGGTATTTGTGACGTGGTGGGTTAACAGAGTTCTTCACTGTGTACTGGCAACCCTGGTGTTGGGAAATGGTGGGTTAACAGAATTCTTCACTGTGCACCAGCGACCCTGGTGTTGTGAAATGGTGGGTTAACAGAGTTCTTCACTGTGTACTGGTGACCCTGGTATTTGTGACGTGGTGGGTTAACAGAGTTCTTCACTGTGTACTGGTGACCCTGGTGTGGGGAAATGGTGGGTTAACAGAATTCTTCACTGTGTACTGGTGACCCTGGTATTTGTGACGTGGTGGGTTAACAGAGTTCTTCACTGTGTACTGGTGACCCTGGTATTTGTGACGTGGTGGGTTAACAGAGTTCTTCACTGTGTACTGGTGACCCTGGTGTGGGGAAATGGTGGGTTAACAGAATTCTTCACTGTGTACTGGTGACCCTGGTATTTGTGACGTGGTGGGTTAACAGAGTTCTTCACTGTGTACTGGTGACCCTGGTGTGGGGAAATGGTGGGTTAACAGAATTCTTCACTGTGTACTGGTGACCCTGGTATTTGTGACGTGGTGGGTTAACAGAGTTCTTCACTGTGTACTGGTGACCCTGGTATTTGTGACGTGGTGGGTTAACAGAGTTCTTCACTGTGTACTGGGTGACCCTGGTATTTGTGACGTGGTGGGTTAACAGAGTTCTTCACTGTGTACTGGTGACCCTGGTGTTGGGAAATGGTGGGTTAACAGAATTCTTCACTGTGTACTGGCCATCCTGGTGTTGGGAAATGGTGGGTTAACAGAGTTCTTCACTGTGTACTGGTGACCCTGGTGTTGGGAAATGGTGGGTTAACAGAATTCTTCACTGTGTACTGGCCATCCTGGTGTTGGAAATGGTGGGTTAACAGAGTTCTTCACTGTGTACTGGTGACCCTGGTGTTGGGAAATGGTGGGTTAATAGAATTCTTCACTGTGTACTGGCCATCCTGGTGTTGGGAAATGGTGGGTTAACAGAGTTCTCACTGTGTACTGGTGACCCTGGTATTTGTGACGTGGTGGGTTAACAGAGTTCTTCACTGTGTACTGGTGACCCTGGTGTTGGGAAATGGTGGGTTAACAGAGTTCTTCATGTGTACTGGTGACCCTGGTGTTGGGAAATGGTGGGTTAACAGAATTCTTCACTGTGTACTGGCCATCCTGGTGTTGGGAAATGGTGGGTTAACAGAGTTCTTCACTGTGTACTGGTGACCCTGGTGTTGGGAAATGGTGGGTTAACAGAATTCTTCACTGTGTACTGGGGACCCTGGTATTTGTGACGTGGTGGGGTTTAAAAGAGTTCTTCACTGTGTACTGGTGACCCTGGTGTTGGGAAAAGGGGGTTACAGAATTCTTCACTGTGTACTGGTGACCCTGGTATTTGTGAAATGGTGGGTTAACAGAGTTCTTCACTGTGTACTGGTGACCTTGGTATTTGTGACGTGGTGGGTTAACAGAGTTCTTCACTGTGTACTGGTGACCCTGGTGTTGTGACGTGGTGGTTTAACAGAATTCTTCACTGTGTACTGGTGACTCTGGTGTTGGGAAATGGTGGGTTAACAGAATTCTTCACTGTGTACTGGTGACCCTGGTGTTGTGAAATGGTGGGTACAGAGTTCTTCACTGTGTACTGGCCACCCTGGTGGTTGTGAAATGGTGGGTTAACAGAGTTCTTCACTGTGTACTGGTGACCCTGGTATTTGTGACGTGGTGGTTAACAGAGTTCTTCACTGTGTACTGGTGACCCTGGTGTTGGGAAATGGTGGGTTAACAGAATTCTTCACTGTGTACTGGTGACCCTGGTATTTGTGACATGGTGGGTTAACAGAGTTCTTCACTGTGTACTGGTGACCCTGGTATTTGTGACGTGGTGGGTTAACAGAGTTCTTCACTGTGTACTGGCAACCCTGGTGTTGGGAAATGGTGGGTTAACAGAATTCTTCACTGTGCACCAGCGACCCTGGTGTTGTGAAATGGTGGGTTAACAGAGTTCTTCACTGTGTACTGGCAACCCTGGTGTTGGGAAATGGTGGGTTAACAGAATTCTTCACTGTGCACCAGCGACCCTGGTGTTGTGAAATGGTGGGTTAACAGAGTTCTTCACTGTGTACTGGTGACCCTGGTATTTGTGACGTGGTGGGTTAACAGAGTTCTTCACTGTGTACTGGTGACCCTGGTATTTGTGACGTGGTGGGTTAACAGAGTTCTTCACTGTGTACTGGCAACCCTGGTGTTGGGAAATGGTGGGTTAACAGAATTCTTCACTGTGCACCAGCGACCCTGGTGTTGTGAAATGGTGGGTTAACAGAGTTCTTCACTGTGTACTGGCAACCCTGGTGTTGGGAAATGGTGGGTTAACAGAATTCTTCACTGTGCACCAGCGACCCTGGTGTTGTGAAATGGTGGGTTAACAGAGTTCTTCACTGTGTACTGGTGACCCTGGTATTTGTGACGTGGTGGGTTAACAGAGTTCTTCACTGTGTACTGGTGACCCTGGTGTGGGGAAATGGTGGGTTAACAGAATTCTTCACTGTGTACTGGTGACCCTGGTATTTGTGACGTGGTGGGTTAACAGAGTTCTTCACTGTGTACTGGTGACCCTGGTGTGGGGAAATGGTGGGTTAACAGAATTCTTCACTGTGTACTGGTGACCCTGGTATTTGTGACGTGGTGGGTTAACAGAGTTCTTCACTGTGTACTGGTGACCCTGGTATTTGTGACGTGGTGGGTTAACAGAGTTCTTCACTGTGTACTGGTGACCCTGGTATTTGTGACGTGGTGGGTTAACAGAGTTCTTCACTGTGTACTGGTGACCCTGGTGTTGGGAAATGGTGGGTTAACAGAATTCTTCACTGTGTACTGGCCATCCTGGTGTTGGGAAATGGTGGGTTAACAGAGTTCTTCACTGTGTACTGGTGACCCTGGTGTTGGGAAATGGTGGGTTAACAGAATTCTTCACTGTGTACTGGCCATCCTGGTGTTGGGAAATGGTGGGTTAACAGAGTTCTTCACTGTGTACTGGTGACCCTGGTGTTGGGAAATGGTGGGTTAATAGAATTCTTCACTGTGTACTGGCCATCCTGGTGTTGGGAAATGGTGGGTTAACAGAGTTCTTCACTGTGTACTGGTGACCCTGGTATTTGTGACGTGGTGGGTTAACAGAGTTCTTCACTGTGTACTGGTGACCCTGGTGTTGGGAAATGGTGGGTTAACAGAGTTCTTCACTGTGTACTGGTGACCCTGGTGTTGGGAAATGGTGGGTTAACAGAATTCTTCACTGTGTACTGGCCATCCTGGTGTTGGGAAATGGTGGGTTAACAGAGTTCTTCACTGTGTACTGGTGACCCTGGTGTTGGGAAATGGTGGGTTAACAGAATTCTTCACTGTGTACTGGTGACCCTGGTATTTGTGACGTGGTGGGTTAACAGAGTTCTTCACTGTGTACTGGTGACCCTGGTGTTGGGAAATGGTGGGTTAACAGAATTCTTCACTGTGTACTGGTGACCCTGGTATTTGTGACGTGGTGGGTTAACAGAGTTCTTCACTGTGTACTGGTGACCCTGGTATTTGTGACGTGGTGGGTTAACAGAGTTCTTCACTGTGTACTGGTGACCCTGGTGTTGGGAAATGGTGGGTTAACAGAATTCTTCACTGTGTACTGGCCATCCTGGTGTTGGGAAATGGTGGGTTAACAGAGTTCTTCACTGTGTACTGGTGACCCTGGTGTTGGGAAATGGTGGGTTAACAGAATTCTTCACTGTGTACTGGCCATCCTGGTGTTGGGAAATGGTGGGTTAACAGAGTTCTTCACTGTGTACTGGTGACCCTGGTGTTGGGAAATGGTGGGTTAATAGAATTCTTCACTGTGTACTGGCCATCCTGGTGTTGGGAAATGGTGGGTTAACAGAGTTCTTCACTGTGTACTGGTGACCCTGGTATTTGTGACGTGGTGGGTTAACAGAGTTCTTCACTGTGTACTGGTGACCCTGGTGTTGGGAATTGGTGGGTTAACAGAATTCTTCACTGTGTACTGGCCATCCTGGTGTTGGGAAATGGTGGGTTAACAGAGTTCTTCACTGTGTACTGGTGACCCTGGTGTTGGGAAATGGTGGGTTAACAGAATTCTTCACTGTGTACTGGTGACCCTGGTATTTGTGACGTGGTGGGTTAACAGAGTTCTTCACTGTGTACTGGCAATCCTGGTGTTGGGAAATGGTGGGTTAACAGAATTCTTCACTGTACACCAGCGACCCTGGTGTTGTGAAATGGTGGGTTAACAGAGTTCTTCACTGTGTACTGGTGACCTTGGTATTTGTGACGTGGTGGGTTAACAGAGTTCTTCACTGTGTACTGGTGACCCTGGTGTTGTGAAATGGTGGGTTAACAGAGTTCTTCACTGTGTACTGGCCACCCTGGTGTTGTGAAATGGTGGGTTAACAGAGTTCTTCACTGTGTACTGGTGACCCTGGTGTTGTGAAATGGTGGGTTAACAGAGTTCTTCACTGTGTACTGGCCACCCTGGTGTTGTGAAATGGTGGGTTAACAGAGTTCTTCACTGTGTACTGGTGACCCTGGTATTTGTGACGTGGTGGGTTAACAGAGTTCTTCACTGTGTACTGGTGACCCTGGTGTTGGGAAATGGTGGGTTAACAGAATTCTTCACTGCGTACTGGTGACCCTGGTGTTGGGAAATGGTGGGTTAACAGAATTCTTCACTGTGTACTGGTGACCCTGGTATTTGTGACGTGGTGGGTTAACAGAGTTCTTCACTGTGTACTGGTGACCCTGGTATTTGTGACGTGGTGGGTTAACAGAATTCTTCACTGTGTACTGGTGACTCTGGTGTTGGGAAATGGTGGGTTAACAGAATTCTTCACTGTGTACTGGTGACCCTGGTGTTGTGAAATGGTGGGTTAACAGAGTTCTTCACTGTGTACTGGCCACCCTGGTGTTGTGAAATGGTGGGTTAACAGAGTTCTTCACTGTGTACTGGTGACCCTGGTATTTGTGACGTGGTGGGTTAACAGAGTTCTTCACTGTGTACTGGTGACCCTGGTGTTGGGAAATGGTGGGTTAACAGAATTCTTCACTGTGTACTGGTGACCCTGGTATTTGTGACATGGTGGGTTAACAGAGTTCTTCACTGTGTACTGGTGACCCTGGTATTTGTGACGTGGTGGGTTAACAGAGTTCTTCACTGTGTACTGGCAACCCTGGTGTTGGGAAATGGTGGGTTAACAGAATTCTTCACTGTGCACCAGCGACCCTGGTGTTGTGAAATGGTGGGTTAACAGAGTTCTTCACTGTGTACTGGCAACCCTGGTGTTGGGAAATGGTGGGTTAACAGAATTCTTCACTGTGCACCAGCGACCCTGGTGTTGTGAAATGGTGGGTTAACAGAGTTCTTCACTGTGTACTGGTGACCCTGGTATTTGTGACGTGGTGGGTTAACAGAGTTCTTCACTGTGTACTGGTGACCCTGGTATTTGTGACGTGGTGGGTTAACAGAGTTCTTCACTGTGTACTGGCAACCCTGGTGTTGGGAAATGGTGGGTTAACAGAATTCTTCACTGTGCACCAGCGACCCTGGTGTTGTGAAATGGTGGGTTAACAGAGTTCTTCACTGTGTACTGGCAACCCTGGTGTTGGGAAATGGTGGGTTAACAGAATTCTTCACTGTGCACCAGCGACCCTGGTGTTGTGAAATGGTGGGTTAACAGAGTTCTTCACTGTGTACTGGTGACCCTGGTATTTGTGACGTGGTGGGTTAACAGAGTTCTTCACTGTGTACTGGTGACCCTGGTGTTGGGAAATGGTGGGTTAACAGAATTCTTCACTGTGCACCAGCGACCCTGGTGTTGTGAAATGGTGGGTTAACAGAGTTCGACACTGTGTACCGGCCATCCTGGTGTTGGGAAATGGTGGGTTAACAGAGTTCTTCATTGTGTACTGGCCACCCTGGTGTTGTGAAATGATGGGTGTCACAGTTTTGTACTGTGTACCGGCCACTCTGGTGTTGTGAAATGGTGGGTTAAAAAGTACAGGACCCGTGTACACACCATTACGCACATTGGGCTATGGTGTTTGACTCGCATGTGTATAGACTATAGGGGGCTCGCTGGCTGGTGTGGTCAGTATCCTGCCGGCCACCGTCACTTCCCTAGACGTTTCCTGGTACCCGTAACGGTTTTGTTGACATTTAAACCCAGGCCAATTAAACAAATCTGCCCCAAGGCCGATTTGAACCCATGACAACGGGGCAGGCAGTCGAGCGTCTAGCCACCAGGCTACCACAGCTACCAGTGAGTTACCAGACAGTACAATATTAGTGAAATTTCATTGGAAGGAGGCCATTAAGGAAGGGAACTGTCAGTGCTCCTCGTTATTCTGTGATGGAACATATGTGAACACATAACACATTCCTCCTCTCCGTGGGATTACATTCACTTTGTAAAACCATAATAAACACATTATTAGCATCAATAACTGATTCAGTGCAAAAGACTGTGCAGTTTTTGAAAGTATTGCCATTTCAAGTTTTGTATTCGCCATCTGTGGAGTTCATTACTAGGGTCATCATGTTATTTAATTTTGTTTCGTGGTATCTTCCACAATTTTAATGCTCAGAGAATGCAAATTTACATTACGTTACGTTACATGTTAATTTGATTGTGCACCATGATTGGTCAAACCTACTTATGTGTTTGGCACTGAATCATCTAACAACACCACACACAAGAAAAGCAAAAACATCAAGTGTTAGTGGAAGTAAAATACATGTTTATTGTCTTTCAATTTCTGCGCTCTCAGTGGACGCCAGGTAAGAGATTTAGATTTAGATCTATACAACTCACTGGTATCTTCTTCTTCTTCTTCTTTCGTTCGCTTGAAATATGTCTATAACTGCAGTGCTGTCTCTTGTATGAATTGAACTGTCTTTTTCAGTTCACACAGCGGTCCATAGAGTTTATCTTCCACTGTCGTCTCACTCACTGGTATCAAATCCATATTAAAGATTTGGTTTGTCAAAATCTTTGTTTATTCCCAGTGTTACAATTATTTTTGACATGACATTTTTGTGAATAATTGGAATCATAAACTGGATGACTGGATGCAATTCCCAAAAATATATGGTTTTGTCATGGTGCCAGCCTTGTAAATATGGTGCTAGAGATGTGTCTGGGCAGGGTAGACAGCAAGAAAGAAAACTAGTCACCTCACATTTAATGACTGTACAGTGTTTGAAAATATTGCCGGTCCAAGTTTTGTATTTACCTATTATGTTGCAGAGGATGAATACAAAACTTGGACCGGCAATATTTTCAAACACTGCACAGTCATTAAAAACACACTCTATACTATTATAGATCTTTCAGCTTTCATCTTTAAAAGTATTCTCATAAATTAATCACAAGTTACAGAACATTTTAAAATAATTAAAAGAAATCTGTAACATTTTCTTCAACCTTATTGGGTTAACATTAGTATACATTATGTCTGTTATTATTTTGGAAAATTGTTCATTTGTGTATTCAAGTGTTTTGAGAAATTAAGATATTGGTATATTCAAATCACGCTCTCCACCCTTTTTTTTTAAGGAATAGGTAGTATTGTACACTTCTTATGAATGTGTAGTGTTGTATTTTCCTGTAAAATATGTAATGTTGTATCCTCCTTAAGAATACGAAGTGTTGTATTCTCCTTAAGAATGTGTAGTGTTGTATTCTTCTTAGGAATGTGTAGTGTCGAATTCTCCTAAGGAATGTGTGGTGTTGTATTCTCGTTAGAAATGTGTAGTGTTGAATTCTCGTTAGAAATGTGTAGTACTAGTGTTGAATTCTCCTTAGGAATGTGTGGTTTTGTATTCTCCTTAGGAATGTGTGGTTTTGTATTCTCCTTAGGAATGTGTAGTGTTCTAGTCTCCTAAAGAATGTCATAACTGTCATAAACAGTCATTTACTGCCAATATAGTAGTACCTTGCGGTGTATGGCAGAGGGGTCTTTGAGCCTGAGGAATTAAGGCCGCCTGGATAGTGCAGTCGCCGCGAACTGTGCAGGTTAGGATTTTCTTTTTGCCCCCGACAGAAAAAAATCCCACACCTTACCAAGGGATCGAACCCGGGTCTCCCGAAGGAGAGTCCGGCGTTCTAGCCACTCAGCCAGCCGCTCCTCCCTAAAGAATGTATAGTGTTGTATTCTCCTTAGGTACGTGAGTACTGAACTTTTCCTATGTAATTGTGTGTGTATTGGAGGATGGACTGGTCAGTTATGAAACCTCTAGAAGTCTGTGTGATTGAACTCTTAAATCTGATACATCAGCGATCAGACAATCTGAGTCCTGAAAAAGGCTTACATCTATCAGAGAGAGGCCAGTGTAGTGTTGGTTACACGGTGTCACTGTTATCCCATTCTTTGTGTGACCACTTTCCAACTGCCCATGTTCTTTCGAATATGTCCCATCTGTCAAGCTGGTGTATATGGGCCAGAGATCTGTGGCATGCTTGAATTAAGCAACCAAAGATAGGGAGCATCTGTTGGATCTTTCCTCCAGGACATGCTGGTGTGGTGCAAAACGAACAGGTGGACAGATTGGTTGGGTCTGGACTGTTGCGTGGGGTATTGGTGTAATTAAAGCAGATGTGGTTAGGGTCCTTTGGAATTATGTGTGTAGCGTGGATGGACATATAAATAACCACGGCCTAGAGAGAATGGTGCTGCAGGGAGTGACCAGAGGATCTGGCAGACACTCAGGACTCTGAGGAAAAGCCAGACGGACACCTAGACTGCTACAGGTATTATTAGTATTGGGGCTCTTTGCTGGCTGTTGAAGATGGGGGACGGAGCACGTATGGGAATGTCCCAAGTGCTGTGATGTTGGTTCTTGACTCAGCTCATCTCTTGCTAGACACATGTGTGTAATAGATCATAGGTGAAAGATCAAGTCAATGCCCCCATACTCCAGATGCAATTGTATGGTGAAATATAAGATAGTAATGTTAATGACAGACTTGACAGCGTTTGTTTTCACATTGTAATTAATGTATTATGTGTAATCCGGATTGTTTGTGGATTCTACAGGGAAATGTTTTCGTTGTTGTGGCTTCCAAATACTTTTTCCTGGAGGTGTTTTGCAGTCTTCCTATTGTTGTATCGGTAAGTATGGCAATTATTCGACACAATTATTTATTGTATATCATTAGCTTATGACATACAAACTAGTGGCTGGAACTACATGGCCATGAAGCACTACTAATGGTATAAATATATACTTTTATTTTTCTTATAGTTCATGCTATGTTGTGTTGGTGATCGTGCCTATCCAAAACTTTCTGTCTCTTGTGCTGCCAATCATTTCTGATAACGACATTCCTTCATACTATAATGACAAACTGTCCAGCATCTTCTCTGTTGGTCTGCCCCTGCCTCTCCTCCACTCCAACCTTCCCATTGTGACGACATACTCAAGCTTGCCTCTTCTCATGACATGCCTACAGAATGTTGACTGTCCTCTGCTGATGCAGGAAACCTGTTCTCTTTCTGAGGCAACTTCTTTCAAGATATCCTCATTGCTCTTTCTTTCCATCCAGTGCTCTCATTATTCTTTTATAAAACCACATCTCTGCAGCTGTCACATAATTCCTCACCTGTTTGCTAACTACCCATGATTCGCCTCAAATGTATATTATGTTTGCCATAATTGTATATCACCACCATTATGTCAGTTATAATTGTGCATCACTATCATCATCACCATATAACATTACTATCACCTCACATATGAAGACGGAGTTGGCTGCGATCACTGACACTTCAAGGTGGCTACTGGATACACAGGTCGCCAGAGCAGTTGTACTGACAGATTCTCAGTCTGTGTTGTGTAAATTTCAAAATGGAGTATTCCACTCACTGTGGACAAGACAGACGTTCAGAAGACTATCTATGAACAACTGAAAGTTGAGGACACAATAACAAATAGATGACATCACATATTTGAAGATGCTGGAGTCTGGATAAAAGTGTGGTTCCAACCAGGAGGGACTGTAAAGAAGTGAACCCAATGTTTTAGCATCCATTGTGTAACTGGAACGATCAGTATCTGCATCTTGCCACATCTCCTAGGGGGGACAGGGCATCAATGGCTTTATCCAGATTGTTGTCATGTTGAATTTATTTTGCTGCTACTCTAGTGTACTGGACTGATTTGTTCTTGTGGATTAGCTTTCCCTATTGAGGAACTTGTAATTGACATCCCTAAGTCAAGGATGAGAAGTCAACATTTTAGTCCAGCTGACCAGTGTTGGGATTGAACCCACTACTTCGGCATTAACAGACTGGAAGTTTGAGATTAAACGCTCTTACCTATTCAGCATTGCTAACCTCCATGTTGATGTTTAGAAGCCAAGGTAACAGGTCACTGAACAAGCAACTGGAAAGTTGAATTGAGACCCAGGCAATGTGGATATACAGGAGAATATGGCCATATTTCCATCGAAACAGAAACAATCTAATCCAGAGAGAGGTTATGGAGATGTTTCAAATGAAATGAACGTTGCTTAAAGAAATAAAACAGAGATAGGTTCATACTTTGGCCACATTATAAGACTTAGCACTCTTGAAAATAAATCATACTGGAGGGAAGAGTTGAAGGCAGGTGAGTAAGCGGCAAATAGCGTCACAATTGGAAAGCAGTCAACCACAGTGAGAGACGGTGTTGGAGATTCATTGCAGTCAACATTCATTGTGGAGATGACTGCTGATTGATTTAGTGTTAAATGAATCATAATCATTGTATATATAGTAGCTTATGAAATGTAAGAATATAATGTTTGGGGCATAATTATATTAATCATAAATATGCAGTTGTTGCAGTGTCATATGAATTATACAACGAAGTGGAAATCACAGTATCCAGGCCACTAGATAGATGATGCATATTACCAACTCAACCAAAAAGAACGAGTAATAATTTTCACACTTTGCATATGACACAAGAAACTGAAGCATCACATGTTTAATAAATTGACAATAGGAGATACTGATGAATGTAACTGTGGAACTGGTAAAATTGACAGCTAGACATTTGTTGCAGGAGTTTCCAACATATGCAGAACAGAGACAATTAATTTAGCCTACACCCGCTCCATTTGAAGACATACTTTATGAAGATGTCAAAAAGCTTACATTGACTGCTGCTTTCTTTGATTAATTCATATTGATGCCTGAAGGTGAAGGAAGAAGAAGTTATGAATAATAATATAATAATAAGTAAATTTTATATATAATATCTCTCACAGGCGCTATGGCCCCCTGTTCTTCAACATATATTCTTCCCAACGTTCCTGAACTGCTGGCTGGCCCTCATGTCTTTCAGGCGCCTTTTGGTAAGTTTATTGAATGGATGAACACTGTGTTGTGTAGCAAGAGTCAGTGCAGTGTTATGTACAACATAGTGAACATAGGTTTAGCATTGTACATTATTTGTTGTTTAATGGGTGGAGTGCCGTAGAGGTATGGTGTCTCCCTCCAAGTCAAGCGAAAACAGCTGTAATTATGTTAATGTTAGACAGCTGTAATTGTTGTGTTAGTGTTAGATAGCTATAATTGTTACTGTTATACAGTTGGTATTAATATGGTAGTGTTAGACAGCTGTAATTGTTAGTGTTATACAGTTTTTATATTATATTAGTGTTAGACAACTGTAATTATGTTAGTGTTAGACAGCTGTAATTTTGTTAATGCTAGACAGCTGTAATTGTTATGTTAGTGTTAGACAGCTATAATTGTTACTGTTATACAGTTGTTATTATTATGTTACTGTTAGACAACTGTAATTATGTTAGTGTTAGACAGCAAAGTGGTCAAGCCATCTGCCTAGTGCTCTGAAGGTTGTAGGTTTGATTCCAGGCTACATCTTTTGGTTCATGAGTGCAGTTTCCTTGGAGACTTATAGGGGTCATCACTGGAGCTACGGAGTTTATGCTTTTTGTAACGCTTTCAGCAAGCCACCCTGCGGAAAGAGACTAAACCATATGAAATAAAACCTGGTGCAGTGAAATCGATCCTCTCGACTTTTAGGACTTTTTAAAAGCGATAATTGTTATGTCAGTGTTAGACAGCTGTAATTATGTTAGTGTTAGCTATAATTATTATGTTAGAATTTAAAAGTTAGTTGCATATCCTTTACAGTGTCAGCCATGTATAACTTCCTGGTGTGACACCTGGTGTACTGTCTGTGTTACAGAACGATTTTCACCTGGCCAAACAGAGGTTCCAGACAATGTCCGTCACTTTATCACAACAGTTATGGTTCCTGATTGCTACACTGTGCAGTCTTGTATTTACCACGTGAGTACCAGTTTTCTTCCTCCATAATCTTCAACTGGTCAAATGCTTCTCAGGACAAGATGTTTTCGTGGCCACGTGGGACAGGATGTTTTCATGGCCACGTGGGACAAGATGTTTTCATAGCCATGTGGCACTCGAGGCTAAACCAGGTTGGTTGTGAAATTCTTTGGAAGATTCAGTTTTAACTCTGAAGACCGGTCCATAGTCATGGAAGTCGTAGGATTCCTGAAAGGGCTTGGATCTATCGGAGCGATGTTGGTGTGCAGACTTCTTTTCTGACCTGATACCAAAGTACCATCTCCATGGGGACTGTCAAAGACCTTTCCTTTCCCTGTCAAGAAACTAGTGAGGTGTGAAAGACAGGTACTGGAGATTCACATGTACATATGCCTTCACAGATCTAGTGCCACTTGACCAAGAAAATACAGGACTAGCACCATGCTTCAATAAAGCCACCGGTATGATGGAGACCTAGTCCTATAACTGTTGTAATCTACACTTTCTTTACATTTTGACAAAAACCAACTCACTAAGAGAACTGAGATACTTGTAAAAGATGTAAACAGCTTGCATTTTTTGGACATGTCATGAGAAGAAGTAAATTTAGAAACATGACAGCAGGAAACACCATGATAGCAGGAAACACCATGACAACAGGAAACACCACGACAACAGAAAACACCATGACAACAGAAGCACCACAGGAAACACTGTGACAATATGGAGCACCACATGAATCACCAAGAAAAAACCATGACAACAGGGAGCACCACAGGAAATACCATGACAACAGGAAACACCATAACAACAGGAAGTACCACAGGAAACACTATGACAACAGGAAGCACCACAGGAAACACCATGACAACAGGAAGCACCACAGGAAACACCATGACAACAGGAAGCACCACAGGAAATACCATGACAACATGAAACACCATGACAATAGGAAGCACAACAGGAAACATCTTGAAAACAGAAATCACCACATGAAACACCATGACAACAGGAAGCGCCACGAAACAGAAAAACACCATGACAGCAGGAAGCACCACAGGAAACACTGTGACAACATGGAGCACCACATGAATCACCAAGAAAAAACCATGACAACAGGGAGCACTACAGGAAACACCATGACAACAGGAAATACCATGACAACAGGAAATACCATGACAACAGGAAACACCATGACAACAGGAAGTACCACAGGAAACACCATGACAACAGGAAGCACCACAGGAAACACCATGACAACAGGAAGCACCACAGGAAATACCATGACAACATGAAACACCATGACAACAGGAAGCACAACAGGAAACACTGTGACAACATGGAGCACCACATGAATCACCAAGAAAAAAACCATGACAACAGGGAGCACTACAGGAAACACCATGACAACAGGAAGCACCACAGGAAATACCATGACAACATGAAACACCATGACAACAGGAAGCACAACAGGAAACATCTTGAAAACAGGAAGCACAACAGGAAACATCTTGAAAACAGGAAGCACCACATGAAACACCATGACAACAGAAAGCACCACAGGAAACACCATGACAACAGGAAACACTACAGGTAACACCATGACAACAGAAAGCACCACAGGAAACACCATGACAACAGGAAGCATAACAGGAAATAACATGACAACAGGAAACACTACAGGTAACACCATGACAACAGGAAACACTACAGGTAACACCATGACAACAGGAAACACTACAGGTAGCACCATGACAACAGGAAACACTACAGGTAACACATGACAACAGGAAAACACCACAGGAAGCACCGTGACAATAGGAAATACTACAGGAAATACCACAGGAAACACCATGACAACAGGAAATACTACGAAAACAGGAAACCCTATAGGAAACACCATGACAAATGGAAACACGATGACAACAGGAAACACCATCACACTACAGAAAACACTACAGGAAACACTACAGGAAACAACAGGAAACACCACATAAAACACCATGACTACAGGAAACACCATGACAACCAGAAACACTACAGGAAACACCATGACAACAGGAATCATCGTGACAACAGGAAACACCACAGAAATCACCATGACAACCAAAAACACCCCCGGAAACACCATGTCAACAAGAAACACAACTGGAAATATCCTGACACCAGGAAACACCATGACAACAGATATCATCATGACAGCAGGACATTTAAAGGCCTAAAGAAAAGATGCTGGTCAGCTTGGCATCATGGCATGGAGAAACATCTGCATCAGAATGATTGGCTCCATGTGAGACAAGAGACTGGACAGTCATGACTAACAATGCCACCATACAGCATGGACTATAAGATAAAGGGGGGTCAATCACTGTTTACAATTGAGCACATTGGCTTGGCATGCGAGTGGTCTGTGAATATGGTCTATAAATATTTAAGGTACTAACTAGGGAAGCATTTTGAGCATAGTGGGAAGGCATACTCCAATATTGTTTGAAATCCTTAAATATACACTACTACACTCATACCACAGGAAACACTATGACAACAGGAAGCACCACAGGAAACACCATGACAACAGGAAGCACCACAGGAAACACCATGACAACAGGAAGCACCACAGGAAATACCATGACAACATGAAACACCATGACAATAGGAAGCACAACAGGAAACATCTTGAAAACAGAAATCACCACATGAAACACCATGACAACAGGAAGCGCCACGAAACAGAAAACACCATGACAGCAGGAAGCACCACAGGAAACACTGTGACAACATGGAGCACCACATGAATCACCAAGAAAAAACCATGACAACAGGGAGCACTACAGGAAACACCATGACAACAGGGAGCACCACAGGAAATACCATGACAACATGAAACACCATGACAATAGGAAGCACAACAGGAAACATCTTGAAACAGAAATCACCACATGAAACACCATGACAACAAGGAAGCGCCACCGAAACAGAAAACACATGACAGCAGGAAGCACCACAGGAAACACTGTGACAACATGGAGCACCACATGAATCACCAAGAAAAACCATGACAACAGGGAGCACCACAGGAAACACCATGACAACAGGAAATACCATGACAACAGGAAATACCATGACAACAGGAAACACCATGACAACAGGAAGTACCACAGGAAACACCATGACAACAGGAAGCACCACAGGAAACACCATGACAACAGGAAGCACCACAGGATAATACCATGAAACATGAAACACCATGACAACAGGAAGCACAACAGGAAACACTGTGACAACATGGAGCACCACATGAATCACCAAGAAAAAACCATGACAACAGGGAGCACTACAGGAAACACCATGACAACAGGAAGCACCACAGGAAATACCATGACAACATGAAACACCATGACAACAGGAAGCACAACAGAAACATCTTGAAAACAGGAAGCACAACAGGAAACATCTTGAAAAAGGAAGCACCACATGAAACACCATGACAACAGAAAGCACCACAGGAAACACCATGACAACAGGAAAACACTACAGGTAACACCATGACAACAGAAAGCACCACAGGAAAACACCATGACAACAGGAAGCATAACAGGAAATAACATGACAACAGGAAACACTACAGGTAACACCATGACAACAGGAAACACTACAGGTAACACCATGACAACAGGAAAACACTACAGGTAGCACCATGACAACAGGAAACACTACAGGTAACACCATGACAACAGGAAACTACCACAGGAAGCACCGTGACAATAGGAAATACTACAGGAAATACCACAGGAAACACCATGACAACAGGAAATACTACGAAAACAGGAAACCCTATAGGAAACACCATGACAAATGGAAAACACGATGACAACAGGAAACACCATCACACTACAGAAAACACTACAGGAAACACTACAGGAAACAACAGGAAACACCACATAAAACACCATGACTACAGGAAACACCATGACAACCTGAAACACTACAGGAAACACCATGACAACAGGAATCATCGTGACAACAGGAAACACCACAGAAATCACCATGACAACCAAAAACACCCCCGGAAACACCATGTCAACAAGAAACACAACTGGAAATATCCTGACACCAGGAAACACCATGACAACAGATATCATCATGACAGCAGGACATTTGAAGGCCTAAAGAAAAGATGCTGGTCAGCTTGGCATCATGGCATGGAGAAACATCTGCATCAGAATGATTGGCTCCATGTGAGACAAGAGACTGGACAGTCATGACTAACAATGCCACCATACAGCATGGACTATAAGATAAAGGGGGGTCAATCACTGTTTACAATTGAGCACATTGGCTTGGCATGCGAGTGGTCTGTGAATATGGTCTATAAATATTTAAGGTACTAACTAGGGAAGCATTTTGAGCATAGTGGGAAGGCATACTCCAATATTGTTTGAAATCCTTAAATATACACTACTACACTCATACCACAGGAAACACTATGACAACAGGAAGCACCACAGGAAACACCATGACAACAGGAAGCACCACAGGAACACCATGACAACAGGAAGCACCACAGGAAATACCATGACAACATGAAACACCATGACAATAGGAAGCACAACAGGAAACATCTTGAAAACAGAAATCACCACATGAAACACCATGACAACAGGAAGCGCCATGAAACAGAAAACACCATGACAGCAGGAAGCACCACAGGAAACACTGTGACAACATGGAGCACCACATGAATCACCAAGAAAAAACCATGACAACAGGGAGCACTACAGGAAACACCATGACAACAGGGAGCACCACAGGAAATACCATGACAACATGAAACACCATGACAATAGGAAGCACAACAGGAAACATCTTGAAAACAGAAATCACCACATGAAACACCATGACAACAGGAAGCGCCACGAAACAGAAAACACCATGACAGCAGGAAGCACCACAGGAAACACTGTGACAACATGGAGCACCACATGAATCACCAAGAAAAAACCATGACAACAGGGAGCACCACAGGAAACACCATGACAACAGGAAATACCATGACAACAGGAAATACCATGACAACAGGAAACACCATGACAACAGGAAGTACCACAGGAAACACCATGACAACAGGAAGCACCACAGGAAACACCATGACAACAGGAAGCACCACAGGAAATACCATGACAACATGAAACACCATGACAACAGGAAGCACAACAGGAAACACTGTGACAACATGGAGCACCACATGAATCACCAAGAAAAAACCATGACAACAGGGAGCACTACAGGAAACACCATGACAACAGGAAGCACCACAGGAAATACCATGACAACATGAAACACCATGACAACAGGAAGCACAACAGGAAACATCTTGAAAACAGGAAGCACAACAGGAAACATCTTGAAAACAGGAAGCACCACATGAAACACCATGACAACAGAAAGCACCACAGGAAACACCATGACAACAGGAAACACTACAGGTAACACCATGACAACAGAAAGCACCACAGGAAACACCATGACAACAGGAAGCTTAACAGGAAATAACATGACAACAGGAAACACTACAGGTAACACCATGACAACAGGAAACACTACAGGTAACACCATGACAACAGGAAACACTACAGGTAGCACCATGACAACAGGAAACACTACAGGTAACACCATGACAACAGAAAGCACCACAGGAAACACCATGACAACAGGAAGCATAACAGGAAATAACATGACAACAGGAAACACTACAGGTAACACCATGACAACAGGAAACACTACAGGTAACACCATGACAACAGGAAACACTACAGGTAGCACCATGACAACAGGAAACACTACAGGTAACACCATGACAACAGGAAACACCACAGGAAGCACCGTGACAATAGGAAATACTACAGGAAATACCACAGGAAACACCATGACAACAGGAAATACTACGAAAACAGGAAACCCTATAGGAAACACCATGACAAATGGAAACACGATGACAACAGGAAACACCATCACACTACAGAAAACACTACAGGAAACACTACAGGAAACAACAGGAAACACCACATAAAACACCATGACTACAGGAAACACCATGACAACCAGAAACACTACAGGAAACACCATGACAACAGGAATCATCGTGACAACAGGAAACACCACAGAAATCACCATGACAACCAAAAACACCCCCGGAAACACCATGTCAACAAGAAACACAACTGGAAATATCCTGACACCAGGAAACACCATGACAACAGATATCATCATGACAGCAGGACATTTGAAGGCCTAAAGAAAAGATGCTGGTCAGCTTGGCATCATGGCATGGAGAAACATCTGCATCAGAATGATTGGCTCCATGTGAGACAAGAGACTGGACAGTCATGACTAACAATGCCACCATACAGCATGGACTATAAGATAAAGGGGGGTCAATCACTGTTTACAATTGAGCACATTGGCTTGGCATGCGAGTGGTCTGTGAATATGGTCTATAAATATTTAAGGTACTAACTAGGGAAGCATTTTGAGCATAGTGGAAGGCATACTCCAATATTGTTTGAAATCCTTAAATATACACTACTACACTCATTGTGTAATGTCGGGGGGGGGGGGGGGGGAGACAAATACTAATAGCTGAAGGCATGACGCAGCTTTTTACTATCGGACTCAAAATGGATCAAATGTTGTTATTCTGATATACAGTACCATAGTAATGTTTCAACTGTATATTCAGTGTGCCAAGATGCATGGTTCATCTCTGAGGAATGGGCAGAAGTTGTGCAAACTTTTATACAAGCAGGTATTGCTCCTCAGAGTCATTTTCTCCATAGTAAATTATATGTGGTAGACAAATAGGTTGTGAAGATGACATGTCGTATCTAAATGTCGTCCCCAAATGTCACATCCAAATACCAAACTCTGTCATAACTAGTTTGTGACACTAACTGCTCATGTTCTGTTCTGTTGATGGAGCCGTGGGTTCTTAGATGGCTGATAAGGCCTATTTTGGCTTGAAATGTTCTTTGACAATGTGGGCAAAGAATGTTTGACGTTCCAGGAGGAGGATCTCCTGCAGTGGTTTTTCTGTCCAGCCTTTTCTTCACAGCTCTTGCAGTCCTGGTTAACTGCTCATAGAGGCATCTGGTCATACAATTTTTCGATTGTCTTTTCAATTTCTCAATTATTAACCATAGATTGCAGTAAATGCAGTGCAGTGATTTTTCTTTGGTTACAAATTCATTCTGAAAATACAAAACAGCCAAATAAAACCCGCATATGGGGGTCTGTGTTTACAAAAAGATTGCATAGGATGTGGCAGTCAACCCCAGTGTGATTTGGGCTGTTTGTGATTTCTTGGCAATATTTATTTTAGTAGTTTTCCATTGCTTTCTGCTTTCTGAAGACCGGCATCATACCTCTGTATGTGAACCAAGCAAGACTGTCTGCTGCCCAACATCATCGCAGCTTGTTTCGAATGTGTATGTTAGATTAAAAAATTAAAATTTTTAAACCCTTCACCACAGAGCCGGCTTGTGTTTTCATAGACGAACAAAACATTTTTGTTTTCTTTCGCCAGGATTTCTTCCTAAAAATTTACAAGGTCTTACGATTTTCACAATTAGTGTAACTTTGTGCTTTTGAAAATGAAAATTCCAGGCTTTGTTTGTCACCTTCAAGCTGGTATTGCAGATTGGTATGTTTATAAAATGAAGTAACTGCAGGAGGCATTCCACAAAAAAAATAACAAAAAATCATTATCTCCGTGTAACCATGCCCTTTTGGGGGCTGCAGTAGTGCTTTGGTAGTACCTAACCTGCCGGCTTGGGGTCATCCACATGCCCTGCCGGTAAGCGAGGGCGGTCATATTCGCCATTTCTCTCGATCCCGAGTCATGATCAGCTCAGTGTTTTGTTTTTGACCATGCCACGTGGCCAAGCTATCTAGTTATTTATTCTCTGTCTTCCCCTTTTCACTTCCCCTCGATCTTTCCAGTTGTCACCAAGTTCTCTAATTTATTTTTTTTTATAACATGCTCAAAAAAATGTTGAAAAAATTGGGCCCTGTTAAA
>JACEFZ010016931.1:0-14986 GCA_014155875.1 Cepaea nemoralis | reverse complement strand
GTTTCACTACACGTATTTTTCCCCCCCGAAAATTTAAGTGTTCATTTCGACGACTTACACTACTTGACCACTGCTTGACCACCTCTTGACCACTAATTTACCACCCTTTAATCATCACCATATCATTACAACTACTTTCCACTAAATTTTCCTCACTTGACCACTGCTTGACCACTAATTTACCACCCTTTAATCATCACCATATCAATTACAACTACTTTCCACTAAAATTTTCGTCACTTGACCACTACTTGACGAGTATTTGAACACGTCATCGCACAATTTAACCACCACCACATCACTACACGTACTTTCCCCTTTAATTTAAGTGGTTACTCCACCACATGACCACCACTTGACCACCTCTTGACCACCACTTGACCACGTCATCACACACCCTTAACTATAAGTGGTCACTTACTATGTTTTTTTTCTCTTCTATATGTATATTTGATTGACATTATTATATACCTTCTTTTGATCATTTGATTTCTTTATTGATGTTTTATGTCGTATTTTTTATGTCGTACCTACAATTAATTGACCACACCCACTCTGACCACCACGTCACCTATGATGAGTCACTAGACCACGTCACCTCTGATGAGTCACTTGACCACTGCTTGACCACGTCATCGCACACTTTAACCACCACCACATCACTACACGTACTTTCCCCTTTAATTTTAAGTGGTTACTCCACCACATGACTACTGCTTGACCACCTCTTGACCATTACTTGACCACGTCATCACACACCCTTAACTATAAGCGGTTACTTGCTATGTTTTTCTTCCTTCTATATATATATATATATATATATATATATATAATATATATATATATATATATATATTATATATATTATATATATATAATATATATATATCATATATTATATATATATATATATAATTACTACCCGGCCCGGCCCGGCTTCGCCCAGTCCCTGGTGGGGAGCATCTCATTTAATTCATATAAGTAGTCATATAAGTTCTCGTTCCCGTTACCGACTGTCGTCTGTCTGTCTGTCTGTCTGTCTGTCTGTCTGTCTGTCTGTCTGTCTGTCTGTCTGTCTGTCTGTCTGTCTGACCCGGCCCGGCATTGCCCAGCTCCTGGTGTGGAGCATCTCATTTAATTCATATAAGTAGTCATATAAGTTCCCGTTCCCGTTACCGACTATCTGTCTGTCTGTCTGTCTGTCTGTCTGTCTGTCTGTCTGTCTGTCTGTCTGTCTGTCTGTCTGTCTATCTGTCTGCCTGACCCTGTCCGGCTTCGCCCAGTCCCTGGTGGGGAGCATCTCATTTAATTCATATAAGTAGTCATATAAGTTCTCATTAAATTCATACAACAAAAAAAGTAACTTAAAAGAATGTCCTTCCACACACCATCCATTATTTTTAATGAAAACGCTTGCTAATCACCTGCATGACTACAGTAACTTCTTAAGCAAATAAAGATGAGTTACAATGTTATGCATTGTGCATTATTTTTATGAAAACTTTGAAAATGCCTTACAGTTTGTATCATTATTTATTATAACTCATATGCCGGTACATAACTATGGACACAGAGTTTATAAATCTTTGAAAACGATGCCACAATATGACTATAAGTTATACAGAAAAGTTATGCCCCTTGAAATAACTTTTACGGAGTTAGGTCCCCTGAAATATATGAAATTATGATGAAAAATGAAAAATGAAATAATACTGAGTAAGCAGGCGATTTCACACTAAAAAACTGTGACAGTTGACAGCTCTGGAATAAAAGAAAGGCGTGTAGAAAATTTCATCTCAATCGGATGGGCCGTTCGCGAGCGCACAAAGGACATACATAGATAGATACATACATAGATAGATACAGACATACGATCCTTATTTATATATAAGATTAACATTATTATATACCTTCTTTTGATCGTTTGTTTTCTTTATTGATGTTTTATGTCGTATTTTTTATGTCGTACCTATAATTACTTGACCACGCACGCCACCTCTGATGAGTCACTTGACCACGTCACCTCTGATGAATCACTTCGCAACGCCTACTTTTTGGGGAAAAAAGAGTTATCGCCCTTTGTGGAGGTATCTATAAAACTCCACCTCCACCTCCACAAAACAAGGTGATGGAGCCCCACTTACACTACTCAGGGTGTGGAACCTTGTGAACTCTACAGCAGAAGGATGGGTCAGAAGTCGTGGACAGGATGTGAATGCTTGTGACTGTACATCAGAACGATGGGTCAGCAGTCGTGGACAGGATGTGAATGCTTGTGACTGTACATCAGAACGATGGGTCAGTAGTCGTGGACAGGATGTGAATGCTTGTGACTGTACATCAGAACGATGGGTCAGTAGTCGTGGACAGGATGTGAATGCTTGTGATTGTACATCAGAACGATGGGTCAGTAGTCGTGGACAGAGGGTGTAAAACGATGTGAACTCTACAGAGGAACGATGGGTCAGTAGTCGTGGACAGGATGTGAATGCTTGTGACTGTACATCAGAACGATAGGTCAGTAGTCGTGGACAGGATGTGAATGCTTGTGACTGTACATCAGAACGATTGGTCAGTAGTCGTGGACAGGATGTGAATGCTTGTGACTGTACATCAGAACGATGGGTCAGTAGTCGTGGACAGGATGTGAATGCTTGTGGCTGTACATCAGAACGATGGGTCAGTAGTCGTGGACAGGATGTGAATGCTTGTAACTGTACATCAGAACGATGGGTCAGTAGTCGTGGACAGGATGTGAATGCTTGTGACTGTACATCAAAACGATGGGTCAGTAGTCGTGGACAGGATGTGAATGCTTGTGACTGTACATCAGAACGATGGGTTAGTAGTCGTGGACAGAGGTTGTGAAACGATGTGAACTCTACAGCAGAACGATGGGTCAGTAGTCGTGGACAGGATGTGGAACCTTGTGAACTCTACAGTAGAAGGATGGGTCAGTAGTCGTGGACAGGATATGGAACCTTGTGAACTCTACAGCAGAAGGATGGGTCAGTAGTCGTGGACAGGATGTGAATGCTTGTGAACTCTACAGCAGAAGGATGGGTCAGTAGTCGTGGACAGGAGGTGGAACCTTGTGAACTCTACAGCAGAAGGATGGGTCAGTAGTCGTGGAGAGGATGTGAATGCTTGTGAAATCTACAGCAGAAGGATGGGTCAGTAGTCGTGGACAGGATGTGAATGCTTGTGAACTCTACAGCAGAAGGATGGGTCAGTAGTCGTGGACAGGATGTAAATGCTTGTAAATTCTACAGCAGAAGGATGGGTCAGTAGTCGTGGACAGGATGTAGAACCTTGTGAACTCTACAGCAGAAGGATGGGTCAGTAGTCGGGGACAGGATGTGGAACCTTGTGAACTCTACAGCAGAAGGATGGGTCAGTAGTCTGTGACAGGATGTGGAACCTTGTGAACTCTACAGCAGAAGGATGGTTCAGTAGTCGTGGGCAGGATGTGGAACCTTGTGAACTCTACAGCAGAAGGATGGGTCAGTAGTCGTGGACAGGATGTGGAACCTTGTGAACTATACAGCAGAAGGATGGGTCAGTAGTCGTGGACAGGATGTGGAACCTTGTGAACTCTACAGCAGAAGGATGGGTCAGTAGTCGGGGACAGGATGTGGATGATTGTGACTGTACATCAGAACGATGGGTCAGTAGTCGTGGACAGGATGTGAATGCTTGTGACTGTACATCAGAACGATGGGTTAGTAGTCGTGGACAGAGGTTGTGAAACGATGTGAACTCTACAGCAGAACGATGGGTCAGTAGTCGTGGACAGGATGTGGAACCTTGTGAACTCTACAGTAGAAGGATGGGTCAGTAGTCGTGGACAGGATATGTAACCTTGTGAACTCTACAGCAGAAGGATGGGTCAGTAGTCGTGGACAGGATGTGAATGCTTGTGAACTCTACAGCAGAAGGATGGGTCAGTAGTCGTGGACAGGAGGTGGAACCTTGTGAACTCTACAGCAGAAGGATGGGTCAGTAGTCGGGGACAGGATATGGAACCTTGTGAACTCTACAGCAGAAGGATGGATCAGTAGTCGTGGACAGGATGTGAATGCTTGTGAACTCTACAGCAGAAGGATAGGTCAGTAGTCGTGGACAGGATGTAAATGCTTGTAAATTCTACAGCAGAAGGATGGGTCAGTAGTCGTGGACAGGATGTAGAACCTTGTGAACTCTACAGCAGAAGGATGGGTCAGTAGTCGGGGACAGGATGTGGAACCTTGTGAACTCTACAGCAGAAGGATGGGTCAGTAGTCTTGGACAGGATGTGGAACCTTGTGAACTCTACAGCAGAAGGATGGTTCAGTAGTCGTGGACAGGATGTGGAACCTTGTGAACTCTACAGCAATAGGATGGGTCAGTAGTCGTGGACAGGATGTGGAACCTTGTGAACTATACAGCAGAAGGATGGGTCAGTAGTCGTGGACAGGATGTGGAACCTTGTGAACTCTACAGCAGAAGGATGGGTCAGTAGTCGGGGACAGAATGTGGATGATTGTGACTGTACATCAGAACGATGGGTCAGTAGTCGTGGACAGGATGTGAATGCTTGTGACTGTACATCAGAACGATGGGTCAGTAGTCGTGGACAGGATGTGAATGATTGTGACTGTACATCAGAACGATGGGTCAGTAGTCGTGGACAGAGGGTGTGAAACGATGTGAACTCTACAGAGGAACGATGGGTCAGTAGTCGTGGACAGGATGTGAATGCTTGTGACTGTACATCAGAACGATGGGTCAGTAGTCGTGGACAGAGGGTGTGAAACGATGTGAACTCTACAGCAGAACGATGGGTCAGTAGTCGTGGACAGGATGTGAAAGCTTGTGACTGTACATCAGAACGATTGGTCAGTAGTCGTGGACAGGATGTGAATGCTTGTGACTGTACATCAGAACGATGGGTCAGTAGTCGTGGACAGGATGTGAATGCTTGTGACTGTACATCAGAACGATGGGTCAGTAGTCGTGGACAGAGGGTGTGAAACGATGTGAACTCTACAGCAGAACTATGGGTCAGTAGTCGTGGACAGGATGTGAAAGCTTGTGACTGTACATCAGAACGATTGGTCAGTAGTCGTGGACAGGATGTCAATGCTTGTGACTGTACATCAGAACGATGGGTCAGTAGTCGTGGACAGGATGTGAATGCTTGTGACTGTACATCAGAACGATGGGTCAGTAGTCGTGGACAGGATGTGAATGCTTGTGGCTGTACATCAGAACGATGGGTCAGTAGTCGTGGACAGGATGTGAATGCTTGTGACTGTACATCAGAACGATGGGTCAGTAGTCGTCGACAGGATGTCAATGCTTGTGACTGTACATCAGAACGATGGGTCAGTAGTCGTGGACAGGATGTGAATGCTTGTGACTGTACATCAGAACGATGGGTCAGTAGTCGTGGACAGGATTGTGAATGCTTGTGACTGTACATCAGAACGATGGGTTAGTAGTCGTGGACAGAGGTTGTGAAACGATGTTGAACTCTACAGCAGAACGATGGGTCAGTAGTCGTGAACAGGATGTGGAACCTTGTGAACTCTACAGCAGAAGGATGGGTCAGTAGTCGTGGACAGGATATGGAACCTTGTGAACTCTACAGCAGAAGGATGGGTCAGTAGTCGTGGAGAGGATGTGAATGCTTGTGAAATCTACAGCAGAAGGGTGGGTCAGTAGTCGTGGACAGGAGGTGGAACCTTGTGAACTCTACAGTAGAAGGATGGGTCAGTAGTCGGGGACAGGATATGGAACCTTGTGAACTCTACAGCAGAAGGATGGGTTAGTAGTCGTGGACAGAATATGGAACCTTGTGAACTCTACAGCAGAAGTATGGGTCAGTAGTCGTGGACAGGATGTAGAACCTTGTGAACTCTACAGCAGAAGGATGGGTCAGTAGTCGGGGACAGGATGTGGAACCTTGTGAACTCTACAGCAGAAGGATGGGTCAGTAGTCGGGGACAGGATGTGGATGATTGTGACTGTACATCAGAACGATGGGTCAGTAGTCGTGGACAGGATTGTGAATGCTTGTGACTGTACATCAGAACGATGGGTCAGTAGTCGTGGACAGGATGTGAATGATTGTGACTGTACATCAGAACGATGGGTCAGTAGTCGTGGACAGAGGGTGTGAAACGATGTGAACTCTACAGAGGAACGATGGGTCAGTAGTCGTGGACAGGATGTGAATGCTTGTGACTGTACATCAGAACGATGGGTCAGTAGTCGTGGACAGAGGGTGTGAAACGATGTGAACTCTACAGCAGAACGATGGGTCAGTAGTCGTGGACAGGATGTGAATGCTTGTGACTGTACATCAGAACGATTGGTCAGTAGTCGTGGACAGGATGTGAATGCTTGTGACTACATCAGAACGATGGGTCAGTAGTCGTGGACAGGATGTGAATGCTTGTGACTGTACATCAGAACGATGGGTCAGTAGTCGTGGACAGGATGTGAATGCTTGTGGCTGTACATCAGAACGATGGGTCAGTAGTCGTGGACAGGATGTCAATGCTTGTGACTGTACATCAGAACGATGGGTCAGTAGTCGTGGACAGGATGTGAATGCTTGTGACTGTACATCAGAACGATGGGTCAGTAGTCGTGGACAGGATGTGAATGCTTGTGACTGTACATCAGAACGATGGGGTAGTAGTCGTGGACAGAGGTTGTGAAACGATGTGAACTCTACAGCAGAACGATGGGTCAGTAGTCGTGAACAGGATGTGGTACCTTGTGAACTCTACAGCAGAAGGATGGGTCAGTAGTCGTGGACAGGATATGGAACCTTGTGAACTCTACAGCAGAAGGATGGGTCAGTAGTCGTGGACAGGATGTGAATGCTTGTGAAATCTACAGCAGAAGGATGGGTCAGTAGTCGTGGACAGGAGGTGGAACCTTGTGAACTCTACAGTAGAAGGATGGGTCAGTAGTCGGGGACAGGATATGGAACCTTGTGAACTCTACAGCAGAAGGATGGGTTAGTAGTCGTGGACAGAATATGGAACCTTGTGAACTCTACAGCAGAAGTATGGGTCAGTAGTCGTGGACAGGATGTAGAACCTTGTGAACTCTACAGCAGAAGGATGGGTCAGTAGTCGGGGACAGGATGTGGAACCTTGTGAACTCTACAGCAGAAGGATGGGTCAGTAGTCTGGGACAGGATGTGGAACCTTGTGAACTCTACAGCAGAAGGATGGTTCAGTAGTCGTGGACAGGATGTGGAACCTTGTGAACTCTACAGCAGAAGGATGGGTCAGTAGTCGTGGACAGGATGTGGAACCTTGTGAACTCTACAGCAGAAGGATGGGTCAGTAGTCGTGGACAGGATGTGGAACCTTGTGAACTCTACAGCAGAAGGATGGGTCAGTAGTCGGGGACAGGATGTGGAACCTTGTGAACTCTACAGCAGAAGGATGGGTCAGTAGTCGGGGACAGGATGTGGATGATTGTGACTGTACATCAGAACGATGGGTCAGTAGTCGTGGACAGGATGTGAATGCTTGTGACTGTACATCAGAACGATGGTCAGTGTCGTGGACAGGATGTGAATGATTGTGACTGTACATCAGAACGATGGGTCAGTAGCGTGGACAGAGGGTGTGAAACGATGTGAACTCTACAGAGGAACGATGGGTCAGTAGTCGTGGACAGGATGTGAATGCTTGTGACTGTACATCAGAACGATGGGTCAGTAGTCGTGGACAGGATGTGGAACCTTGTGAACTCTGCAGCAGAAGGATGGGTCAGTAGTCGTTGACAGGATGTAAATGCTTGTGAACTCTACAGCAGAAGGATGGGTCAGTAGTCGTGGACAGGATGTGAACCTTGTGAACTCTACAGCAGAAGGATGGGTCAGTAGTCGGGGACAGGATGTGGAACCTTGTGAACTCTACAGCAGAAGGATGGGTCAGTAGTTGTGGACAGGATGTGGAACCTTGTGAACTCTACAGCAGAAGGATGGGTCAGAAGTCGTTGACAGGATGTGGAACCTTGTGAACCTACAGCAGAAGGATTGGTCAGTAGTCGTGTACAGGATGTGGAACCTTGTGAACTCTACAGCAGAAGGATGGGTCAGTAGTCGTGGACAGGATGTGGAACCTTGTGAACTGTACAGCAGATAGGATGGGTCAGTAGTCTTGGACAGGATGTGGAACCTTGTGAACTCTACAGCAGAAGATGGGTCAGTAGTTCGTGGACAGGACTGTGGAACCTTGTGAACTCTACAGCAGAAGGATGGGTCAGTAGTCGTGGACAGGATGTGGAACCTTGTGAACTCTACAGCAGAAGGATGGGTCAGTAGTCGTGGACAGGATGTGGAACCTTGTGAACTCTACAGCAGAAGGATGGGTTCCAGTAGTCGTGGACAGGATGTGGAACCTTGTGAACCTCTACAGCAGTCAGGGGAGAGTGTATGCATGAGTAGAAGTGATGTACAATGGAGGACAAAGCGTCAGAAGATTAAAGATACAGACATCAACTGGGAAAGTCATGATGGCCATCTGTTTTGATACCAAGAGTCCTATATCGGTGCATTTCAAAGATAGGGGTGAATTTGTGACTAGTGCTCGAAACTGTAACATGCTAATGAACAACGTGAAATTCGAGATACGATCGAAAAGTCGGAGACTTCTCTGAAATGTAGTATTGTTGCTGCACGACAACGCCCGCCCAAATACGGCCGCGCATACACTGGATACATTTGCTCTAAAATGAGAACTTGAGACATTCAGCATACAATTTAGACTTGGCGCCATCGGACTTTCACTTGTTTGTACCCTTGAAAGAATATTTGCATGGTCAAAGGTGTGCAGATGACAACGAGGTAATGGAGTCGTTGCAAAATTGGTTTAAGACCACGCCCAAAAACTTGTTCCTAGAAGGCATCAACAAGCTAGTGGACAGGTGGCCGTTGTGCATTGCCAGGCAGGGGGCAATGTTGCGAATTAACACAGGACATTGTTGGTTCCCACTAATGTAATAAATTTATTCGTAAAATTCCTGTTACTCACTAACTTCCCCTCGTATTTTAATTATTCTGTATTTGTAGACCCTAAGCTATGGCAGGATGCCGTCAAACAAAGAGTGGTATTTGTACCCGACAAAACTGACAGGTCAACAAAGACAGGTGTTGGTACCCGACAGAAGTGTCAGGTCAACCCTGGGAGCTCTTACAGTCAATACATGGGTTATATCTTGTCAGCTGTGACGTTCTGTGAATTAGGTCACGGTACCGCTTCGGTACACCGAATCATTAATTAGTGTGTGAATATGTCTCAGTAGTGGTAGGAAAATTTACCTGAAAGGGAACTGGACACACACCTCAAAATGCATTGTGTTACGTGGTAAGAGATGACTCTTCGGTAGTGTCTCCGAGTCATACAATGACTGCGAGAAACATCTGCCAGAAGAGCTTGCAACGCAACTAGCGGCGATTAAGTAAGAAATGAGGTTGTCACACAGACAGGGGGATCAACACCTTGTGCCACACACACTGACAGACAGACGATCAATTAGTCCGGCCATCTCATTAGAATGAAACACCATCAACTAGCGAAACTGGCGCTATATCAAAGAAAATCTGATACGAGAGTAAGGGGACACCCGAGAAACAAAAATGAATCGACAACATCAGAGACATTGAACAAGCACATTGAATTACACTATCTAACGCCACCCATCGGGCGCTGGAACATTAACTATTGCTCCCCACGACGCTTGACGGCAAAAATTGATGATGCTGATAGCATAATTTACATAACACATAAATACGTACACAATATAAAATAACACGCAGACACGTACACAATATAAAATAACACACAAACACGTGCGTAATATAAAATAACACACAGTAATGCAGCTTTACAGAACAGAATTACAAAACAGAATTACCAAAAATACAGGATGTTGCGGCGAGTAGCCTTCATCAGCCAACAAATACGTACACAAAACACAACATATAATCACGGAGAAGAGTCTCCAGTCTTAGCACAATAGGAAATGTGATGGGAAGTAAAAGCAGCTGGTTCATCGAGTGCCGATTGGTCAATAATAATACATAGCTACCACAATATACCCGTTACACTTCCAGACATAATTGACTAATACTAGCACTGGTGCACTTAGAAGACTCATGTGTAACACACATAACGTCATAACACACGCTACACATGAATTGCCCATCCATTCCCTGTTGATAGAAATCCACGTTCAGAACTAAGACAAGCAGACGGTCCATTCCCCCACTCCCACCGCGCTATAGGGCTACAGCAGTTAATCCTGTTTGTCCAAAGACACAGTCCAGATTGGCAGGATTGTCGGATCCAACAAACTTATGAACGCGAAGCGGGCGGAGTAACCACCTGGCCACTGGAACTCCCAGTTTGGCTCTAGTAAACATCACACTAGCATTGAGAGAACAGTGATGTTGACAGAACAGTGATGTTGAGAGAACAGTGGTATTGAGAGAACAGTGGTATTGAGAGAACAGTGATGTTGAGAGAACAGTGATGTTGACATAACAGTGGCATTGACAGAACAGTGATGTTGAGAGAACAGTGGTGTTAACAGAAAAGCGGCATTGAGAGAACAGCGGCATTGAGAGAACAGTGATGTTGATAGAAAAGCGGCATTGACAGAACAGTGATATCCACAGAACAGTGGCATTGAGAGAACAGTGATATCCACAGAACAGTGGCACTGACAGAATAGTGATATCCACAGAACAGTGGCATTGACAGAACAATGGCATTGACGGAATAGTGGCACTGACGGAACAGTGGCATTGAGAAAACAGTGGCAATGACAGAACTGTGATATCCACAGAACAGTAGCATTGACAGAACAGTGATATCCACAGAACAGTGGCATTGACAGAACAGTGATATCCACAGAACAGTGGCATTGACAGAACAGTGATATCCACAGAACAGTGGCATTGACAGAACAGTGATATCCACAGAACAGTGACATTGACAGAACAGTGATATCCACAGAACAGTGGCATTGACAGAACAGTGATATCCACAGAACAGTGGCATTGACAGAACAATGGTATTCACGGAACAGTGATATCCACGGAACAGTGGCATTGACAGAACAGTGATATCCACAGAACAGTGGCATTGACAGAACAGTGATATCCACAGAACAGTGGTATTGACAGAACAGTGATATCCACAGAACAGTGGTATTGACAGAACAGTGATATCCACAGAACAGTGGCATTGACAGAACAGTGATATCCACAGAACAGTGGCATTGACAGAACAGTGGTACCCACGGAACAGTGGCATTGACAGAACAGTGGCATTGACGGAATAGTGGCACTGACGGAACAGTGGCATTGAGAGAACAGTGGCATTGAGAGAACAGTGGCAATGACAGAACTGTGATATCCACAGAACAGTGGCATTGACAGAACAGTGATATCCACAGAACAGTGGCATTGACAGAACAGTGATATCCACAGAACAGTGGCATTGACAGAACAGTGATATCCACAGAACAGTGGCATTGACAGAACAGTGATATCCACAGAACAGTGGCATTGACAGAACAGTGATATCCACAGAACAGTGGCATTGACAGAACAATGGTATTCACGGAACAGTGATATCCACGGAACAGTGGCATTGACAGAACAGTGATATCCACAGAACAGTGGCATTGACAGAACAGTGGTATTCACGGAACAGTGGCATTGACAGAACAGTGGCATTGACAGAACAGTGGTATTCACGGAACAGTGGCATTGACAGAACAGTGGCATTGACAGAACAGTGGTATTCACGGAACAGTGGCATTGACAGACCAGTGGCATTGACAGAACAGTGGTATTCACAGAACAGTGGCATTGACAGAACAGTGGCATTGACAGAACAGTGGCATTGACAGAACTATGATATCCACAGAACAGTGGCTTTGACAGAACAGTGGCATTGACAGAACAGTGGTAATTACAGAATAGTGGCATTGACAGAACAGTGATGGGAGGTGTGGTTCCTGGACGGATAGGAAGGTTAGAAGTAGACAGGGACATTAAATACACCTTGTTCGGGCAAATACATGAGACAAGGACATTAAAGACACATTAGGCGGGCAAATACATGATACAGGGACATTAAAGACACCTTGGGCGGGCAAATACATGAGACAGGGACATTAAAGACATATTGTTCGGGCAAATACTTGAGACAGGGACATTAAAGACACCTTGGGCGGACAAATACATGAGACAGGGACATTAAAGACATCTTGGTCGGGCAAATACATGAGTCAGGGACATAAAAGACACCTTGGTAGGGCAAATACACGAGACAGGGACATTAAAGACACCTTGGGCGAGCAAATACATGAGACAGGGTAAGTGGTCATAAATCGAGTTTTCCGGGGGGAAGGGGGGGGGGGGGCTGTGATGAATTCGACGTTCAGAAATGGATATGCTTCTCGATCAGGGAAAATACTTGAGTGATTCTCCAATGTACTGCTGTAGCGATAGTAAGGACTAGACTAGACTAGACTAGATGAGATACCAGTGTGCAATGAACAGGAAATACGCGCTATTCTTTTTTACAAAATGCTTCACAAGCTAGTGATACGCATAGGCAATTTACTTGTGATACATTTCGGTAATTATCTACATCAAATCAAATCTAACTATCTGAAATACCTGCTGTAACGGTACAACACTTTCGCCTAATTGTTGTAGTTGGAAGAGATGGATGTTCGGCTCAGGCGACCTGTGATAAATAATCCGACAAGAAATCTATCAGACTGTGAAATCTGGCTGTTGAGTCAGGCTTGACTGCAGGCCTAAACACTACAACACAATCTAGCCACATTGAAAACAATTAGCGCTTTTTTGGGAGGCGCATTTACAACAAGGTAGGATTGCAGGTTCGGAGGCCCAGCCAGTCAGCCAACCAGCCAACCAGCCAGTCAGCCAACCAGTCAGTTAGCCAACCAGTCAGTCAGCCAGTCGGCAGACAGGCAACGGCACAAAGCGACTGCGGCGCGAGCCCTGCCATAACTTCATTGTTTGTGAAATATCACGGCGATGGGAGCCAACGCCAACACTCAAGTTCACGTACAACTGTAACATTATGCCTGCATGATGTATAATTCCCTGGTTTCAGAACTTGCAGGTGTAGAGGGTGTCGGTAGCAGCAAACCAACCGTAAATTCTCCTAATTATCACCAGCATCATCATCACGCGGAAGTGCGAGGAAATTGTGCGTATCTGTTGATTTAAATACCTTCAGGGGTGCCTTTAGTTATGGGCAAGCCCTCCCGTGTGTTGCCGGGGCCCATAAGGGAAGCAAAGAATAGCAACACTGCAGCCTACCACGCATGTCGTAAGAGGCGACTAAGGAGGCTTGATGGTTCCGTCGCCCTGCTACTGAGTGAGTGCGTGGCGCGACACTGTCAGCTGTGAGTTTCGTGTGAAGTGCTTTTGAATCTGCCCAAGTTTTTTTTTTTTTTTTAACGTGACTGCATGTTCGGAGCGATGGCAGATGGCTATGTCCCAGAGTTGACCGGTTTTTGCCTTATGCTGAAATGCGTGGCTGCTGGGCTTCTGGTTGATTGCCACTGCCGTCGGTGATGAACTGTATGTTCGTGGACTGTGTAGGTGAACATCTAGGAAACATTCAGATAGGAAAATGACTGCCGATTCCATCAGAGATGAATTGGGTGTTTCGTGGGGGAATATTGTGTTGACATTCTGGCGGCGGCATTATGCACAGTGTATCTGTGCGGGCTGTTGTTTGTCGAGACTCCTGTCTTTTCCACTTTTCACATTGGGCAGTGGGGAGCGTTTTGTGTGATATTCACTGGCACAGGAACGGAGCATAATGGGGACGACCTGTTGCTGTGAAGTTGGAACTGCGACTAACTAACTAACTAACATGGGCAAGCGGGATAATTTGAAGGCTGCCTACAATCGACTTGAATGAAAACGTGACAACGAATTGTATTATCAAAGTGTCAGAAATTGGGCACGCAGACCCCGTCTTACATTCAACCCTTCCAATCACTCATCTTTCGTTCATCAATTATCTATTGTGCATGCTACATTCTCATAGGAAATAAAACAAAACTGTCAAATGAACGAACGAACGAACGAACAAACGAACAATCTTTATTTTCAAAGGGTTAAGAATTGGGCACGCAGGCCCGTCTGACATTCTGCCCTTCTCTATTTCTTCTCATACATTTCTTTTTTATTCTACATCACTTATGAAGCAAATCTGTGATAACTATGACGAGTTCACCTTGGGTAGTGAGAGTGAACCACACCCGAGGTGTCTCTGGCACTCCCGTATATTCTAGCCCCAGGGGTTGGACAAGCAGATACACATTTTTACTCTGTGGTTGATCTCATATTAGTTAATTACGTCTACAAGCCCCTCCAGATTCTAGACCCCCACTAACTACCTACACCTGTGGAACAATGAACACTGAGGCATCGTCCGAGACCACACTCAATCATTATACAAAGAGCAAGTCAACTTACATAAAGTTTATTCTACCCTTGAGAATATAGAACTGAAATGAACATCCTGATAGAAGAATCTATTTACACAAATAGAAGATAGAGTAGAGATAGAATCAGAGATGTAGGTGTCTTCATCGAGTTGAGAAGTAGATTGGATGCAGATGTCCCGTCCAGTCGGTCCGCCACTCACCCGGCTTCCTTCCAGTGAGATGACTAGAACCTTGGAGACCACTCTGCCTCCAGAGCGTGGATCCACAACACTAGAGTCACTGCTGGACCACACTTCACTGGACCAACTGCATCTATATCCCCCAAACCTTTTTCCCCAAAAAAGGGGGAAAATCCACTTTTTAATTAAAAAAACCGTTCCCTCGGGAACCCAAATACTGGGGTTGGGAAAAAACAATGGCTTTTCCCCCTGGGACCTTTGACTTTCCAAAGTTTTTCCCTACT